>VDFB02133107.1:0-12053 GCA_007258455.2 Sequoia sempervirens | reverse complement strand
ATTGACATGATGACCCAACACAAACTTAGCATATAATTTTTTAATAAAATAAAATGGTACCTCAATATTGTTGTTGGGTGGTTTATCAAAAACCATCCACCAACAATCCCAAAATTTATCTACAATGTCCTTATTCATGCACCATTTTATAGAAAGTTTTGGTTATTAACATTAACTAGCAAACCAGTGCGGGGGTTAAGAAATAAAGAGGCTATTTGGGCTTTGGTTATTCCGAGATCTTTCACATCATCATAAGACAATCCACATGCATAATATTCCCTCATGTCTTCTTGCCATGAATGAAAGGCATTATGTTGGGTGGAGAGGGTGTCTATATTTTTAATTATATCCTTCAATGTGTTTGACATCTTGAATAATCGAGGGATTCTCATATAAACATTAGAAATCCCCCTCAATTTCTGCAATTTTTCACCAATTAATTCTTCAATTGATGGTTGTGCAGGTGGTGGAGTGTTTGACATTTTTGCATTTTCATTCTCAGCTGGTGGATCATTTGGAATTTGAGCATTTTCATAGCTTGGTGGATTGTTTGAATTTGTGCATTTTCATTCGGCCTAGTGGATCATTTGGAATTTGTACATTTTCATTCGGAGCCATAATGCCTAATTAAAGTTAAAAACTAATTAATCTAATTGAAATTAGACAATATAAATGAAAATATTGTAAAAATACCCTAGTTTTTAAAAAAAAATCCAAAAAAAAACCCCTACTTTTTAACAAAAATCTATAAGATTATCTAATTTTTAATACAAATACATAAACACACTATTTTTTAAATCAAAATCCATAAAAAAAATTCATATTTAATCAAAAATCCATTCTAAACTCAAGTTTTTCATTAAAAATCAATCAAAACCCTATTTTGAAAAAAAGTCACAAAAACTAACTGAAATTATACAAATCTAATTCAAAATTTGATCAAAGCAAAGAAAATCCAAAATCTAACCTTTCAAAATAGATATTGGCTATAAATTGATATCTATTATGTGGAAAACCTCCCTCAATGTACCCGTGAGTTCGTGAAAGTGGAAAAAGATTTTAATGTGCCCATATATATATATATATATATATATATATATATATATATATATATATATATATATATATATATATTTGCCTCAAATCGAATATCCGATATTGAAACCTTGGTTTGGGCATTGCTTTGGAGCAATGTACCAACACCCATGCCACAAAAAATTCAACTCAACATTTTCGCATTTTTTGGTTGATGAAAAATATATTTTTTTCCCTATTGCCACTTTTTGGCCCATCATGATCCTGCACATACCCATTTGCTCGGTTGCAACGCATTCGTCTTGTAGATCGCCACATTTGTCTATCAAATTCCAGAACATAGAACCAAGTCACATTTGTTTAACAGAATCTAGAATGCAGAGGTAAGCCGTATTTGTTGTATGGAATGACACAATTGCTCTGCTGTGACACATTCGTCTGGTAAACTTTTCCTCTCGAGTTTTTCCAAATTTGACTTGATTTCTTTTTACATTCTTCTTTTCCTTTGTGAAATCTACAGTTTAGTTATTTTCTAATTACTAATGAGTTGTTGCAGCATGTGGCTTTGAGTCTTTCATGGGTCCAAGACATCTTCTTTGTAAAACTACTAATTTGTGGTTTTGTATAGGTTTGATTGTCCAAGGCTATTACTTTGAAACATTGTGTTTGTTTATTTCTAGATTAGAAAACACTTCAATTGGTGCACTAAAAAAAACTTTGGTTGTCCTATTCTTGGGGTGGTAGGTGATTATGCTCTCACCTTGTGCAAACTAGGTGATCAAAAAACTAGACCCATCCATTTTTGTGTTTACCTTGATTCAATAATCGAAGTATCCTCTCCCCTTGCACACTTGTGGGATCCTGGGTGTAAGAGAAATTGTTATTGAATCTAGAATTTGGGCCTTCCTTGGTGGGAAAAGAGTACTCACCCCAAGGTGACTCAAACCAACAACAAAGCTCTTTGGCCAAGCTACCCCTGACCGGTATATAAATGTGAATCATAAGGGAAAGCCTAAGATTATGAGTGCAGATGTGTCATAGGAACAAAGTAGGATTCCCAAAAACCATGTTGAGCGTAACTTCTTTAGGCTAGAATCCCTCCTTTAACGGAGCTTAACCTTTGCCCCATGTATGACCACTTGAATAGTGGTCTTGAACTAAACACCTTTGTGTAGTAGCCGAAATCCTTCTATTTTCTAGCACAACAATGGTCATTGTGAAGGCATCCACATTCTCCTAGTTCTTAGTAGAGGTGATCAACTTGCCATGGGAAATTTATGGGGGTTGGAAGCTTGGTTGGCCTGAGAAGTAGTGCACTTTAAGGGGGAGCCTGTGCAGCCAAGCTTCTGGATTCACACGCTAAGAATAAGTGCGGTTGTGGAAACACATGTGGAATCTAGCGAATATTGTCCTAGCCTAACCTAGGATCGTGCTTGTTCCAAAAGACAAAATGTTGTGTTTTCCAAGTGTTTTCATACATTAAAAAAAAACAAGACATCACTCTCAGATCTAGAAATAAATAGTCAACCTCAAACAACTCAAAATTTTGACCAAAATTGCAAACAAATCAAACTTTTTGCTTTCTGCATCACATTTGCTGAAATGCATTCGCTTTGTTGTACCACATTCACCTTGCAGAACACTGCATTTGCCTGGTTCACACTGCATTTTCTTGTCAGATAGCCACACTCACTTTCTATAATGCTGCATTCGTTAAAATCAAGCTACGTTTGCTATATTGTGACGCATTTGTGACCTAGATTGACGCATTCACCTAACAAAAAAAAGACTGTCATAGACCAGAATTAAAGTCAAACTTGTCCAAACTATCCATAAACATCTTTTTCTAGAGGAATTCTGTCAAAACCAGATCAAAAAATTGCTCAAATCTCCCATTTCTTGCAAACTTTAGCTTACATCTTGCCATAGGGTCATCTTTGCAAATCTCAGTCTCATCATTAGTGCTCACCATTTTCATTTTCAGTCATAAACCAACACTTAGGTCCTCATCTCATTTTGCATATTTTGATTAGGGAAACCTTACCTACCTTTGCAAAATCTTGGCCTTCAAATTTAGGTTATCATTGGACTTAGTCATCACGATCTTCTTTAGCCATTGTCCTTTTGTGAGACTCCATTTCATAAGTCTAGTTAGGAAAACCTCACTTGTCATTTTGTCCTTGTCATTTAGTCCTTCAAACAAGTCCTTTGATATTCCAAAATTGAGACATAGATCAAGCTTAGGGTGGTTAAGCAACCTTCTTCCAAATCATTTATACCTTTACATTTGCATACTTTAGACATTCCAATCATTTTAGTCCTCACCTTGCATATATTATCCTTAAAAATCCAAAAAATATTGTCATAATTTTCATCATAGTCCTCATTTGGCATTGGTCATTTCCTTAGTCATATTAGTCTTCATTGTCACCTTGGCATTTGGCATCCTCTCTTGATAATTTTATCACCTTGCATTAGTCATTTCCCTTAGGCAAACATCATTATCACTTTGCATTGTCATCCTTTATAAAAAAAATCCAAAAATCCAAAAAACATAGTGTCATTTAGTTGTCATTTTCATCCTCTTCCTAATTTGAGCAATTCCTTATATGGTTGAGACTAGGCTTCAAAGAAAGAGAAGAAAAATGGCTAACTTTGGACAAGACAATAACACTTACATCTTTTCCAATGACATGAATCAAAATATGAACCAAGACACATCTTTCATCAATCCTTTCTGCAACATGAACATGCCATCCTCATCATATAATCCCTTTGAACCATTCATATGTAGGGATGAACATGGAAAAATATTTGAGGAATACCTACAAGTTGTAGCCCAAAATCCAGAAGCGGCCTCCTTTGTGGAAGAAATGGTTTTACACGATAGAGACAAATATTTGGTCATACTTCTAAGTCAAGGAGCTAAATTGCCACGTGGCTTTGACGTTAACACCTTGAGACCAACATCACCCAACCATAATGTCAACAATACAAACAACATGCCAAAAACTAATCAACCTAAAAAAAATACAAGCTCAATACTTCTGGTGGTGTTACCTCGTAGATTGCCACAAGTACCATTAATGCTACCTCCAATGACATAGCCAATCAAAAAAATTCCAATTCAATCAATGCAACATCCGTTGGAGGGACACCAACCATGTCACAAGCCATGAAACATTCAATTCCCACAATGTCCACAATATCGTCACAATCAGTTGGTGCCACCTTTGGGTCCTCATCAATGGGGGTAAGTTCTTCAAATCCTCTATTTGGAGCTTCATCTAGTGCCATGGGTGCCTCATCATCAAATCGTTTCATTGGTACCTCATTCAACCCATTTGGAGGAAGTAAACGACATGTCTTTATTCGAGGACCACAACCAAATGTTAACACATCATCACAAGTTAATACCAATACTTCCCAAGGGAAAAACATGAACATTCCCCATGGACAATTCTAGCAATTTGGACAAGGCAACGTGATTACGCAACACATGGCATCATTTGGACACCAAAATATTCATGGTCAACATATTCCCCAAATTTCAACTCAAATGGTTGGAGGGTACATTCTGACATATTGATCACATATTCACACTCATCAACAAGTCCCTAATCCAAACTTTCAATACCAACAACATGCGAACCAAAACACATCATACATTTCGCAACAACACATCCCACAACAAAGCACCAACATCTTTTCACAACAAATGGGAACCCATGTGATACCTATCACTCCCATGTGTGATGCAACAAATAATCCCATAATCAATGCCTTGATAGCTCAAGTGGCTCACTTACAAAAGACCATAGAAAACATGCAAACATCCAACAAGAAATCACACATGTCATATGGCCTATGCTTATATCCTTTTGACACAAATTTGTACATGCCACCATTCCCTTCTGGATATGTGGCACCATATTTTACCAAATACAAGGGCAAGAAAAATCATGTTGAACACAACCAACAATATGGACATTGCATATGAAAAAACTTACTTGATGAGACTTTTCTCTAAGAGTCTTACAAAACCTGCACTTGAATGGTTCTCCACTTTGAAAGGGATAAAAACTCGGGATGAACTTAAAGAAAAATTTGTGAAAAATTATGTGTTTAACATTGACATGGACACCTCCATCACTAGCTTATGCAAGCTTACACAGGAAGATGTTGGTGAAACATTTATCCCATTCTTCCAAAGATGGAGAAGTCTAGCAAGTCGCTGCCACATTGATATACTTGAGAAAGAAAAGGTTGACATGTTTGTCCAAACACTCCTAGGCCCATTGAAATATGGATTGCAAGTTCATTGCTACATGGCCTTCACAAACCTATTCGAAAAGGGTGTCTAGGTTGAGAAGGATCTCATTGTTAAAGGGGAATTAAAATATGGTCCTAAAAACACAAATGCAAAATCGCCCATAGACAAAAATAAGTATTGGGTAAAAAATAAACATGTTACCAATGACAGTGTTGTTGATGCCAAGGCTGTGAAAATGATGGGACCAGTGCTTGCTCTTATAGGAGCATAGCCACAAAAAAAACCAACAACAATATTGACACCCCTCACCAATAACCAAATGGTCAAAATAGTCAAAATCAAGGACAACCCCGCCGGACAAGACAATTTCCAAAAAGATAAACATACACTGCTTTGGGAGAGGCAATTGAGAATGTCCTTAAAAATATCCTTCAAAATGGTCTCATCACACTTGAGGACCCTAAGCCATATGACCCAGGGCAGTTTAAACCATCATGGTGGGACGATAATGCTTTTTGTGATTACCATTAGGCTAAAGGGCATAAAACATCTTCTTGTCGGCAACTAAGAAACATTGTACAAGACCTCATTGAAAATCAAGTAATTGAAGTGGGTGGGCCACAATTTGCATCCAATGAAAACCATACCATTCACAAGAACCCATTGCAATACCATGGTTATAATAAAGCCTCTACATGAAGTCCCAAGACTAATAACAATCAAGCTAATTATGCTTGCGCTGCATTCAACTATTCAGGAGGAACCATCATTAATAATGTTCGAACCAATGATGAATATGTCAATACCATCACTGTCAAAAGAGCACTTGAAGGCAATGCTACTACTTGAAATGGAAAAATCACCATAGCTGGTCCACCTCCTCGGCAACCAAAAATTACAATACCTGGTCCATTTGCAAGACAACCACAATCAAGCCCATTGGCTAAGCAGTCCCATCCTAAGAGTTAGTTTAACCTCATGGAACAACTAGGAAAAACCCCTGTGCAAATATCCATAATCAAGTTGCTTCTCATTTCACCTGTGCATAAGGCTATACTTGACAAAACCTTGCAAAATTTTGTTGTCCCTTAGGACATCGATGTCAACTAGTTTTAAGCCATGGTGGGCTATCTCACTACACCCCATCATGTAACATTTTTAGACCAAGATTATTCATCACCAAAGTCCAACCATAAAAACGCATTACATATTAAGGTTTTCATCCATAAGCATAAGGTCAGATGAGTTTTAGTACATGGTAGAGCAGGAATGAATATATGCTCCTTAAAACTAGTTAAGGCTATAGGATTTTCTGATGCTTGTGTAGATGCAACAAAGAGCATAGTCATAAAAGCGCATGATGATGAGGAACATTCCTCTCAAGGTGTGATCACCCTTCCCATAAGAATTGGACCAGTCATTGTAGACACAACTTGCCAAGCCCTGGATCTTGAATTTCCCTATAACATCTTGCTTGGCCGACCTTGGATTCACGCCCTAAAATTTGTCCCATCCACATACCACCAATGCCTAAAGTTTCCCTTTGACAGGACAGAGTTCACCATATATGGAGACCTCAATCCTTTTCAATATTGCACCAATCTAAGGGTTATCTCTGAACATCAAGTTCCCATCAATCAAGAGGCTCCTAGATCTTCTTCTTCCAAATTCATTAACCCATCCACACCAACATCATCATCCACATCCACCTCGTCCACATCTTTTTCCATGCCATCATCTTCCTCACTTCTTAAGGCTAAGTCCACTATCAAGATCCAGGACCTAGGCTGTGGAGAAATCAAACTGAATATGACATATAGCATCACAACAATACCCAAGTCTCCTAAGGTCTATGGTTGGCCATGTTTCAAAATGGAACCTAAAGAAATTTTTAAGGTGCCGCCAAAAATAGTTTTCATAAAATGGGGAGACATGAACAACAAGGACATTGCTGATATAACAAGATGGCTTTATAAAGAAATGTAAGACTTACCCCCATTACTAGTTAAGATATATGGCAAAGGAAACATGATGAAGCCTAAAGGTTATGATGGAACTAGCGGCCTTGGAAAAAATAGAATTGGACGAAGAGAGCCCATAGAACCTTCAAAATGACCAAAGTATCTTGGGTTAGGGTATGGTCTACTTGAAAAAGACAATTGATGTACCAATGGAATTTTGAGTGAGAGCGTGAATGCTTCAAAAAGTGTCAAGACTATTGAGGAATCCATTATTTAAACTAACTCCCATGAGTGGGAATATGGCTCCCAATGATCCTTAAGTGACTATTGCCTTGATGACTTGTTCCTTGAACCTGGAGAGCTTACCTCTGAATAGAGATTTTGGAAAATGTTTAAAGTTGACATAACTGACAATCCAAAGATCCCAAAGAAACAAGAAATCTGAGATAGACTCTTTGACCCAAGAAATAGTGACAAAAATGAGTCGTCTTCTAGTCCTACTAGCCAAACACCTAACCTATCTGCCCAACCATCTGAAATTAATGGCAGTCATCTAGATTCATCTGAGTTGTCACATGATATTGCTAATCATAATGAGAGTTCTTTTGTCCCTTATTTTGACAATGAGTATGAATCAAGTGAAGGAGAATATTGGATAAAATATGATTGGGAATTGGATGATGAAAACTTAATTTTCAATGTCTCTGAATCTGTTTGCATGCTTTCCATGTCCTCTCCACAATTCACTAATATTGATGATGGTATCTCCTTAGTCTACCTGCAACTAATCAATTGGGACCAACAAGGTCCGCTAGTCATGGACATATTTCAGAATGATGAGGCCATTACAGGATTTATGGGACTACATGAAGGAATACCCAGTGGTGATCACAAGGTTGGATTTTCTATTGACCTAGATTGTGCAGCTTACTTTGGGGAGATTGCTTTGTCCTCTAGTCACAAAATGAAAAATAAAAATAAGACAAAAAATGAAACGTCTTTGGGTGAAAACCAAAGGGCAAACTGATGAAAAAGTAAAAATAAAGGATGTATTTAGTGAAAACCTCTCCCAGGTGCCCAAAGATGGAGGACTAGATTCTTTCTCCTCATGACTTAAGAGAAATCAGCTATGCTCATAGACGACACCATAGAAGTCAACATATCAACAGCAAAAGATCCCAAAATGGTCCTCTTTGTGGCATCCCTGACGAAAGAAGAGAAACCTAAGTTCCACAAATTATTTGCAGAGTGGAAGATCAATTTTGCATGGTCATATGCCAATATGCTAGGGTTGGATTCAAAACTGGTTTTGCAACATTTGCCACTACTACCAAATGCTAAACCAGTAAAATAGAAGCTACACAAAATGCATCCTAAGATCGCCCTGTTAGTCAAAGTTGAACTTAAGAAACTACTTCAGACATAGGATTCATACTAAGCATCTAATTATGTCAATGGATATCCACCTCAGACGAATACAAAGCCAATGGTTAGATCCTCATGGTTCCATTGCATTTTAGAGACTTAAACAAAGATGTCCAAAAGATGACTTCCAAATGTGCCAAACATAGATATCATAGTTGACCCTACTCTGTGAGGATATGAGATGTTGTCCCTCATGGATGGTTTCTCGTTATAATCGATTCATATTGTCTCCCAAGATAAACATAAAAATAGCATTCACTTTTCCTTGGGGTACATAATACATTGGAATGTCATGTCTTTTGGTCTTAAGAATGCATGTGCCATGTATCAGAGAGCTATGACAATGATATTTCATGACATGATGCACAAGATAATGGAAGATTACGTAGATGACCTTTTGGCTAAATATTTGACAAGAAAAGATGATTTGAATGTGTTAGACAAAATCTTCAAGAGACTAGAAGAATACAAGATCTGCTTGAATCCGAAGAAATGTGTCTTTGGTGTAACATTAGGAAAACTTCTAGGATACATAGTTTCTCATAGAGGCATTGAGGTTGACCCAGCCAAGGTGAAAGCAATATTAGACATGCCTCCTCCAAAAGGGATAAGCAAACTCAGGACATTACAAGGCAGGTTACAATCTATTTGATGCTTTATAGCCCAATTGGCCGACAAGTATCAACCATTTAAATATCTTCTGTGCAAGGGTATCCCCTTGTGTGGACAGATAAATGTTAGGAAGCATTTCAACTAATAAAATATTATCTCTTGTCGCCACCTTTTTTAATGCCACCTATCAAAGGGAAACCTTTGATCTTATGCGTTTTTGCAACAAATTTAGCATTAGGGGCATTATTGGCACAAAATGACCATGAAGAAAAGGAATGAGCCATATACTTCATTAGTCAGAAACTAGTTGGCTATGAATTAAACTATACGTCCATTGAATATGCATGTCTAGCAGTTGTATTTTCTTCTCAAAAGATAAGATGCTAGATCTGTTGAGTCACAAGACACAGTTGATAGCAAAGATTGACCCCCTAAAATATCTCTTGAATTGCACAACACTGACAAGGCGTCTGGAAAAATGGGTCATGATCATGAGCAAGTATGACAAAGTCAATATGTAGAATGAAAGGCCATAAAAGGGAAAGTGATAGTAGACCAACTGGAAGATACACCTGTACAAAGTGATCATCCATTAGTGGCAGAATTTCCTGAAGAGTCCATATTTCATACAAAACCTAAGTCACTTTGGAGGCTATACTTCGATGGGTTTCATACTAGTTATGGCTCGAGGGAAGGAATATTGTTTATCACTCCATAAGGAGACTCCATCCCTAAGTCATTCCACATAGCTTTCCCATGTACAAATAATATTGCGGAATACGAGGCACTTGTGACAGGACTTAGAATGGCCATAAAATGGAAAATCAGGACACTTCATGTTTATGGAGATTCTCAGTTGGTCATCAACCAACTTAATGATAACTATGACACCAAGGAAGAGAAGTTAATGCCTTACAAATGAATGATTGATAGCTTCCAGACATATTTTCACATGCTGAATTTTGAACAAGTTTTGAGAGCACAAAAAAATGCAATAGACACAATGGCTATAATTGGATCTCTCTTAGACATCTCGAGTAATGTGCCACAAATTGAATTCTTGGTAGAATAGTTGTTGGTCCTTGCATATGATATCCCACAATTAGAGATGGTATGCGAGCTTGTTTGTCCCAATTCTCCTTGGTATCAAGACATTTATGACTATCTCAAGTCCCAAACCCTTCCTCCCAACCTATCCAACAACCAGCGAAAGTCCTTTATCCAAAAAGTTGCCTGATACACCATCAATAGTGAAGCACACAACCTTACACAAAGTACATGAGGGTATATGCAGGTCTCATTCGAGTGGTCCTACTCTAGTCAAAAAGATAATGCGAATTGGGTATTATTAGCTGACCATTGAAAAAGACACACTTGAGTTTGTCAGGACTTGTCACCAATGCCAAATACATAGACATTTAATTCATTCTCCATCACAAGAACTTCGGATGATTACATCTCCATAGCCCTTCGCATAGTGGGGACTCGACCTCGTGGGAAAAATCCACCCTGCCTCTTCCAATGGCCATAAATTCATTTTCACCACCACTGAGTACTTTACTAAGTGGATTGAAGCCATCCCCTTTACATACATAACTGGAAAACAAATTTCCAAGTTCATTCTCAACTACATCATTTGCTGGTATGGTATCCCGCAGTTCATCATCATAGACAACAGACGTCCATTCAAAAATCAAAATGTTCATGAGTTATGTGAGCAATTCCATAGACAACATCATTTCTCCATGCCATATTACCCACAAGGAAATGGTCAAGCTGAGGTGTCCAATAAAATCATCCTTAAAATTCTCAAAAAGTATATCAATGATGCTAGCCATGACTGGCACATCCAACTTAACCCTACTCTATGGGCTTACCACACTAGCATCTACACACCTATAGGAGCCACTCCATTCACCCTGGTCTTTGGAGTTGAAGCCATATTTCCCATTGAGGTTGAAATTCCTTCCTTAAGAGTCTCCATGAAGGGTCTGATAGATGATGAAGAATATAGATAGTCACGACTACATGAGCTGGAGATGTTAGAGGAAAGAAAGCATAATTCCTTGAACCATCTACAAGCGTATTAGAATCAACTCTATTGCAGTTATAACAAGAAATTCATGGTCAAGAAGTTTGACATTGGTGATTTAGTCCTCATGCAAAATCCTAAGAATCAGGCTGACAAAGAAATATTTGGCAAGTTCAAACCATATTGGTTAGGTCCTTACATCATCATATCCTTTTTTGGTTCTGGAGCATATCAGCTAGCTACTTCAGACAGAAAACAACTGATAGAGCCTATCAATAGTCTACATCTTCACAAGTTCTATGCATAGCATTAGAAAGTCGGGCTAAAAACCTTAAAAATACAAAAAAAAAAATTAAAATATATAAAAAATCATCACCCTGATGAAAACCTGGTAAATAGGCACTTTGGATAAGTACCATGGTGAAAACCTAGCAAATAGGTGACATGTGTAGTTGGTCATTGCTCTGCCATCTACTGTCACTCTATTTTCCTTAGTCCATAACAAACAATCACCTTTCCGACACCACCTTGATGCCCATCACAAAAAAACCCCATCATTTCCTCCCATGGCTGATAATGATTGACATCAAGTCATGCATATCACCCATTCATTACCCGCATACATCCTTTCTGCATTTGTCTAGTTGGCTAGTCTTGGACTTGACTAGGGGAAAAATTTCATCATTTGACTGCAATGGGTATCGCACATGGTCTC
>VDFB02133105.1:0-23104 GCA_007258455.2 Sequoia sempervirens | reverse complement strand
TATGTATATAAATTGTCATAATTGTATATTGTAAAGCAAATGTTTGTTATACATATTCTTTCTAATGCATTCAATATAAAAAAATACCTTTCTATGCAAGCATTACATTTTTATTTTCTTCAATGATGAATGTTGCTTAATGAAAATTTACTATTAACCAAAATAAAGTACTTGTAAAATAAAGTAATATATATAAATTTAAAAAATACAATACAATATTGTATTAGCAAAACTTGGACTAATATATTATAATATTATTAAAAACAATAGACTATCAAATATAGTATTTTAATATAACATTGAATTAAAACTTATATAATTTTTTTTTTTTTTATCGGTACTCGCTTTTGATCCAGTGAGACCACAATTGTGGGGGACCTCATCCCCATGTTTGTCTGGTATATACACCAGTCCATTGTTCTTCCGCCACCTCCTTACTCCGACTACCTTCTTATCCTCCTTCCACCCGTTTCTCTATTCCCTTCTCGAACTCCCCCATTCATCCGTTTCTCCCTCTACTCCGTACTCCTCTGTCCCCTGTACTTCACTCCCTGCCAACCCCTTACTCCGTTTTCTCCTCCTCCGTCCTCCAATCTCCCTTTTTCTCTCCACCTATCGCCCGTCGCCGTCTTCTGATCTCTAGCTCCTCCTGTCTTCTTCATTCCTTCGTTCACATCTTCCATACTCCTCCCTTCCATCTGCCACCCCAGACTCCGCATCTTTCCTCCATTCTCCAACTCCCGTCCACCCATCTCTCTCGTCACTGTCCTTCGTACTGCCAGCGGGTATTCCGCCCCTTCCGCTGCTTCATCCATTCGGCCCCGTACTCCATGCTCCGTCGTTCCTTCGTCCTTCATCTCCTCGGTATCTTCGAGGTCTATCTTCCTTTACTCCCGTTGCTGGCTTTCCAGACATCTTATATAATATTATAATTATAATAAAATGAATAAAAAAATGAATAAATATAAATGTAAATACTATTTTTAAAGGAATTTTATATTACATACTATATAAATATAAATATACAAAAATTAAAATAAATTACAAATTCTATTACAAAAATTAAGCTAATATAATATCCTATTCTAAAAAACAATATATTAAAAATTAATATAATTAAATATAATATAATATAATATTACAAATACAATATACTATTAAATATACCATCTAAATGATACCAGATATATCTTTGTGGAGCATATAATATAATATAATTTTGTAGTATAATATAATATAATATAATATTACAAATATAATATACTATTAAATATAGTACCATAATATAACATTACATTAAATTTACTTTGAATTATATAAAATTTCAATTTAATTATAATATAATACTATAATGAATATGATAATACATCAATAAAAATAAGAAAATATAAATTTATAAATCAATAGTTAACTTTATCTCATATTTTTTTTAAGTAATATGATCTTTTATACTCATTAAATTTACAAGATCGATTTTGTTTCTAGATATGGGATGTCTAAAGAAACAATTTCAATTTGAGGAATAAAGGAAATAGTATAAAAAAGAATACCAAAGAGAATATAAAAAACAACAATGGCAGAAAATGACTAATGTAGAAAGGGATGAACAAAGGAAAAAAAGGAATGAAGTGGATAGAATAAGATATACGAAAAAAATTATAATTAAGTATACAACATTCACAAACAAAAATATAGGGGAAGAAAATATAAACATGAATAGAGTTGAACAAGAAAATGATTTCTACTCGGCTTCAAATTCAAATGTTCCAACCACAACAAATCCAAATGGATTACTTGTAGCTAAATTCAAACATATTGAAATGATATTCCACAATAATTTAGATGTGTACAAGTCCCCATCAATTTCTCATACTTGTGAAGAATGTTATATCAGAATTAAAATATCTCAAACTGCACAGGGTCCTATTTGCAATAGATGCAAACAAGAGAGAGGTGTGAATAGGTTTTTAGCTACAAATAATATGACTCCTGGAAAAAAACCACAAGAACTATCGAAACTCACACAAGTAAAAGAAATGTTAATCACTCGTGTAAGCCCTATACTCCAAGTTACACATGGAAGAGGTGGTCAATATAAATATAAAGGGCACTCTATAAGATTTTCACAACATATTGAACACATAGCAAAAAAAATACCTGATTGTATTACATATTTTCCTATCATAATAGTTCGAAGGAAAGATCAACATGACACAAATTATCACTTCATAGTGAACAAAGATCGTGTTTATAAAGCACTCCATTACAAAATCATCCATGACAAATTTTACTCTGACATCACAATTGATCCAAATGCTCTTAAAAATTTATCTTCAAACTCCCACAAAAATATTTTTAATCAGTTGGGGATAGTACATATTCAATTAGATGTGGATACAAGTGAAACTATGATCCTTGGACAAGTGATGGATACTAATGAAGGTGATATCAATGATCACGCTACATCAATTGCTTCTCAAACACTTAATGAACAAACATAAATGGAGTTGATTCATGCATGGGTTAACAACCCAAACACAAAACCATCAACATTTATTGATTAGCCAACAATCAATGGATCTCCAATAAATGAATATGTAACAATAGGATTACTTGATATGGAATTTCCAATCTTATTTCCTGATGGTAGATGTGACTGGTTAGAGCCACGAATTAGACAAATACATTTCCATGAATATGTAAAACACATATTTTGATACAAAGATAATCGCTTTGCAAAACATCCACGATTCTGATATTATATGACAAATGTGATAATGAGACATCGAGCACAAACATCTACTGCATTTTTTGTCAAAAGAAACATCCATGACATGCTAAGATCACTATGCAAGAGCTACGTGAACATATGAAAAATATGTCAGAATCACATCTTACAGATAGGCTGATGCAATATGGAGCTTCTTTAAGAGGTACAAAATCAGATTGGACAAAATATTGTGCATAATTGATAGACATACTACACCAAGTTGGTACACCTACAATATTCTTTACATTAAGTGCAACTGACTTGTATTGGCCAAATTTACATGCACTAATGCTAGGAACATCGCCAATAGATCCATGACAAGCACAAATTTGGCAAAAATAAAATGTTATCAACTACCCTCATATAGTAGCACAATACATGCACTTACACCACTCTCATTTCATAAAAGAAGTCCTTCAAAAATGAATAAATGTTAGAGATTATTGGTCTAGATACGAGTGGCAACATAGAGGATCAACCCATGTACATGGATTTTTGTGGATACATGAAGCACCAAACATGGATAATCTTGATTGGTCCAACAATGAACAACGAAATGCAGCTGAAAGATACTTCAACTTTATTGTTTACACATGGAATCCTAGACATAATACAACTGGAGAAAATTTACAGGTACAATATCAATATTCACAAAAGTTACACATGTAAAAACATTTCTAGTATCCTTCTAATACAACAAATTAAATGATTGAGCTTTCTATTGTAGACATTCCTAAATATTGCTATACATCCATGTCTTAAAAATACAAGGTAACTTGCAGAAACATATGTAGAAAAGGACTATGAGGAGATAGAAAACATTGTACAATGACATACAATTTTTAGAAAAGGTTCATGTCTATGGAAAAAAATGGGAAAATGATTTGCAGGTAAGCCTTAAATAAAATTTATATACATTATTCTCAAAAATGTAAATTTTTCCAATTCACTAAATAAATATAATTAAATATTAATAATATGCCTTCTAGGTATAATTCTCCATGGCCACTAAATTTACAAGGACCAAAATTATATGAAAATTTAGAAATTGGTGGAAAAAATTTAGCCTGTTAGAAATGATGACAGACTTAACTCACACACTTGCTACATTTTGTAACTCTAGAGAGTAAATATAGATTGGCAACCAGTTCTATCAAAACTTGTTGTGGTTAAATACATTGCAAAGTATGCAACAAAAGCAGAGAGAAGCTCAGAAGCGTACCAACAAATGTTAATACATGTTGTAAATGTAGAAAAACCAGATGATCTTGCTACAAAAGCTTATAAGAAGCTTTTAACTGAAAGGATAATAGAAAGGGATATTGGAGCACAAGAAAAAATCCATATGTTATTAGAACTTCCATTGGTGGAAAGCATCAGAAGATTTATCAATCTAAATGTATCAACAGAGGTTTATAAATGTATGATATTACATTAGGATAATAACAATGAAGAACAAGTACTATCTTGCATTGATTCATACAAAAATAGGCCTCCACAGATGGAAGCTATCTCACTAATTAATTCAAAAAAATCATGGATATATAATGCTAAGCACAAAAATGAAAACAAATGAAATCGAAGAAAAACATCGACAATTGTATGAGTCTTTCCTAAATTTATATCTATTCCTCCACGAGAATCAAATAAATGGTTTGATTTTTTCTTTTTAGAATTGTTGCTCTACAAACCATTTTGTGACATTAATAGAGATATTGGTCATAACAATGATTTAGTACTATCAAATTGGGAAAACTTCAACTATAACCAATGGCATGTCAAGCAAAGAACAAATATAGAAACTGTTGAAGACAATATCAATTCTAAAACATAAGACATCGATATTGCCCAAGATACTTCTATAGAGAATGAATGGAAAATCATATCAAGACTACAACATGGTCAAATCATGCACATTTCAGAGATAGATATGTTGGGAAGGAGAGATTTAGACAAATAGACAGATTGGTCTACAGACTTCAAAAGTGAATAGTACACAAATGAAGCTATCAATTTCATTACCACCATGAAAATTACTGGCTCTCTAATTCATCATAATGTACCGCAATCTATCAGCTATGGAAATCTCAGCAATAAACAAGATGAATCAGTTAATATTATCCTTTCAAACTACTATGCAAATCAAAATAAATCTCCACTGTTTATGATTGTTCAAGGAACAATAGGACGGAAAAAGTCATATGTTATAGGAGCATCAACTATTCATTCGAAATGGAAAATTACAATAAGAGACTTTAAAGAACTTGAAGGGACACGATTAACACATTTTCAACAAGAATTGGCTCATATCAGATATATATTGATTGATGAAATGAGCTTTTTAGGTGAAAAATTGCTTGAAAACATAGATTGTTGACTCCGTTAAGCTTTTTCACAAAATTCAAATAAAACTTTTGCAAGTATGTCTCACTCAAAAAAATTAAAGCATCATATATTATGTATTTTATCAAACAAGATTTTATATGTACTGTAATTTAATATTTATCACAAATAATTTTTAACACAATATTTATGAATTACTTTTAGGAATATCATTGATTTTGGTTGGATACCTCAGATAGTTACCACCTATTAATGATAGACCAACATATAGTAGCAAAAGATGAGCTAGAATACCATGGGAAGAATTCACAAAGGCCATTACTTTAAATCACATTTTTAGACAAGATGGATTAAATAATGATCTTGACAAAGATTTTGTCAACTTCTAGCAAATATTAAGATGCAAACCCTACTATAGATGATTGGATACTTCTAATGGAAAGATCTAATATAATATTTGATGCAACAACCAATGAATATTTTTAAAACAATGTTCATTTGTTTTCAACAAATGAAAATGTTCACATCCACAATAAGAAAAAAATATACTCATTGGCAAAACCAATTGCACACAACGTTCCAACAAAAAATGGCACTAGCAATGTAACAGAAGAAGATGTAGATGAAAAACTAGATATTGACTTATTATTGAGTATAAATGCAAGAGTTATGTTAACATAAAACCTGTAGATACAAGCAAGCCTTGTAAATGGAGCTCTTAGATTAGTCCAACATATTGTATATAAACTAGGAACAAAACCACTGCAACCACCAACATATGTATTAGTCAAATTTGATAGTTACTTTGGAATACCTTTTGATTATCAAAATCCATTTACTATTTTTATCACACCAATTCAATGGGGAAGCTCAATACAAATACTGTTAAGATTAGCTTGGGCATTAACAATACACAAAGCACAAGGTTTAACACTTCAAAAATAAACTATCGATATGGACCCAACTGAAAGAATATGATTAATATTTGTGGGAATTTCTTGTGTCAAGTCTATACAAGGCCTAAACATTATGCCTCCATTTACATTCGATAGATATGAAAAAATGTTCAGACATGAAAGCAACTTGCAAACAAAAAAGTAGAAGAAAATAGGCTTAAAGCCTTAGAACTAATGTGAATTCCATACTTATGTTTTCAATACAACCAACATTTGTATAAATAAAATACATTCTTCTTTATTTGAATATTATTAATTTCTACTTCTATTTTATAATTGTTTTCTATTCAATACAAGTTAATTTGTTGATTTCTCTCTCTCTATATATATCAAATTACTATAAATTAAAGAAAATCATTATATAAAACATTATAATACAATTAATTATTATTCCAAATAAAATTATATTTATTTTCATTTAATACAAAAAAATACATAAATGTAATTTAATATAAATTTCATTATTTTAACTTCTAAGTAAATAATTTAAATAATAAAATACAAACAATAATGCATATATAAAAAAAATTACATTTTAATAATATAAATACTCCCAAAAATCCATATTCTTCACTAAGATATCTCTCAGTGTTATTTAGATATATTATTGAATAAAATAACTAAACTAGTAAAAATAATATTAATATATTATTAAAAATATAATTTATATAATTAATATAAGATAATAATATTTCTTTAAGCATGTATCGAAGGAAGGCATCTTTGTTTGGATTGCTCTCCTCAAACGTATCGTCATGGGGGACAAGATACACACAATTGGGATTGAAGGCCTGAGCTGGTGCATACTTTGTAAGTTAAACAAAGAAACTATTGATCATCTCCTTTGTGGCAACATGCTGGGATTGGCTGGTTGGTGTGGGCCAAGACAAAACAACTTGTCCTAGACTTCTTCAATAGTTGGCCACAACTTGACAATAATGCCTTTTGGTGTAATATTGGGCTTGCTTGTTTGACTATTGTAATATGGAATATGTGGAAAGAGAGAAATAGAAGAAGATAAAAGCATAGTCGAGGTAATTCAAATGATAGAAAAGAGTATAGTAGAATGGATGAACGGATCAAGTAAAATCAAGGTTTACTCAATGGGACGAAGCTCTAATGAGAAGATGGATCAATCTTCGCTTTCCTCCCCAGATTCTAGTGTAGCAAAAATTGGGTCGGCGAATCTTTCCTCCAAGTGGGAGGCTAAAATGGAATACAGACGGTGCTTCCAAAGGAAATCCTAGTGCGATTTGGCATGGGATGAATTATTATGGGCATCTAAAATGGGCCATATCAATTTGGCTATCAAGTGGCTCAAACAATTTGGTTGAATTGGACGCCTTGTTAGAGAGTCTTTAAGTTGTGCAAAATGAAAGGCATCGCCAATGTGGAAATCGAATGTGTGTGTCAATACAATCAAATTGGTGCAGCCACGGTAGGAGGGTCCTCAAAGAGAACAATCCAGACCATGCAACAAGAGTTACACAACATAAGCAACATAGAATATGGAGGCAAATGCCTATTCAAACCTTCTTATTATCATAAATTTCAATTACAAACAACTAGCAACATTCGGGTTTACAATTTCGGCTCACAGGCCTAATACAACATGCTCAAAATACAATATCCATATATGATCCTTAATGCAAGTGAAAATATTACACATGAATTCTATATTGATCTACCTAATCAACTTCTTGATATCCTAATGATCTATTACAAGCTTTATATTATATCCGCAAATCTGAAATCTTTTGCGTCGACCAAAGATCATTACAATCTCCAATGAAAGAAAATGTAACGTGCACATGAAATAGGTCGGCCTCAAATTTGAATTTCTCCTCAACAGGTGCATAAGATGAAGTGTGGACCTATAATTAAGGTTGGGGAAACTCCACAAAACAATTTGATTCACATCGTCAAGATTTGCAAGTTACGAGAAAGATCCACAAGCGATCAAACTAGCTGTTAGGCTTGAAAATTATTCCAGTGCCGGTTCAAGAAATTGCCACTTAATTCAGAAGCGATAACTTGTCGAAAAAAGATCCAATCACACTCAAATCTTGGATTAAGGAAAATGAACATGTCCACGATGTAAGCGTAGATCCACAGGGTTTGGTGAGCAAATATGACGAATCCACTAATTTGAACTGAACAAGAACAAAACTAAAAGATTTTTTTTTGGTTGATGCAAGATTGCCAAGAACCAAGGATGCTCCTGCATCAGACATCCAGAGTTATTTGAAAAGTGAGTCCCTCACTTTGCAGGGGCTAAAGGAAAACCAAAATGGTCTACCTCAGCCTAAGAAATCCAAGAAGAATCCTCCATTGGTTCGCCTTTCCATTTGACAAGATATTCTTTGTACTGTCTTCCATGCGTTTTCCTCGAATCTCGGATATCTAGAATCTCTTCAATCTCATCTTACTGTTGTTTAGGAAACTGATTCTCCAATTTAGCTTTACTGTCTTCACTGAATTTTGCTTCATGGTACTGATGTAGGTCTGCAATGTTGAATATAGGTGATATACCCATGTCATTCGGTAACTCTACTTCATATGCGTTTCCTGATTCAAATTTCTTCAAAATCCTATAGGGTCCAAACTTCCTCATCTTCAACTTATTGTATGTGCCAATTGGAAATCTCTCCTTCCTCAAATATACCATCACTTCATCTCCAACCTCAAACTCCTTATGTCTCCTCTTTTCATCTGCTCGCTCCTTATACTTCCGGTTCATGTCTTCCAATTGATCCTTCACTTGAGTATGCACTTTCTTCATATGTTCTGCAAATTCCTCTACTTTTGCACTCCTTTTATCTTCCATACTGATGTCTGTCAAATCTGATATACCTCTAGGATGAACTCCAGTAAAAATCTCAAAACGTGTCTTTTCGGTACTCCTATTCACTGAATTATTGTAAGAAAACTCTGCTTGTGCCAAGACTAAATCCCAAATTACGGTTTTCTCTCCAACCAAACATCTCATCAAATTCCTCAAAATCATGTTTACTACCTTTGTCTATCCATCAGTCTATGGGTGAAAATTAGAACTAAACTTCAAATCTATTTTTAACTTCTTCCAAAGTGTCCTCCAAAAGTAACCAACAAACTTTGTATCTCTGTTTGAAACAATACTCCTAGGTAACCCATGCAATTTGACGACTTCGTTGAAAAAGTATGCTACATGTACTGCATCTATTGTCTTCTTACAAGGTATGAAATGTGCCATTTTAGAAAATCTATCCACCACGAAAAATATAGAATCATTACCTCTTTGTGTCTTCGACAAACCAAGTATGAAATCCATGTTGATATCCTCCCAAGGTCTCTCTGGAACTATCAAAGGCTTATACAATCCAACATTTTGACTACTCCCTTTTGTAACTTGACAAACTTTGCAACTCTGCACAAATTTCCTAACATCCTTATGAATTTGTGGCCAAAAGTAATTCTCACTTACCAATGCTACTGTCTTATCAACTCCAAAGTGTCCTGACAATTCTCCACTATGCTTTTCTTTCACCAAGTTATCCCTCATTGAACTCCTGGGTACACATAGCTAATTTCCTCTGAACAACATATCCTCCTGAATGAAATAATCCAACCAATGAATCCTATCCTCCAAGACTAGTTCTTTACAAGCTCTCCAAGGTCCTACAAAATCCGGGTCTTCCTCATACAAGTTCTTCAATTCATCAAAGCCTAGTACCTCCACTCTCATCTCTGCCAGTAAATTCCTTCTCCTACTCAAGGCATCAACAACTCTATTTGACTTTCCGCTCCTATGCTTCAAAACAAAAGTATAACTTTGCAAGAATTCTACCCATCTCATCTGTCTCTGATTCAACTTACCTTGAATATTCAAATATTGCAAAGCCTGATGATTCGTATACAACACAAACTCCTTAGGCAACAAGTAATGTCTCCACTTCTTCAAGGCTTGAAAAATGGCATAAAACTCTTGGTCATATACTGAATATATTCTCCTAGCATCATTCAATTTCTCACTGAAATAAGCTACTGGTCTTCCTTCTTGACTTAATATTGCTCTAATTGCATTTCCACTTGCATCACAATCTACTTGAAATACCTTATTAAATTCTGGTAAATCCAACACAAGTTGCTCAGTCACCTTCTGTTTCAACAACTCAAAACTCAAGTCTACTCTAGATGTCCACCTAAAATCCTTCTTATCTCCTCTCATTGTTTTTGTCATAGGGATGCAAATAGAACTGAAATTCCTAATGAACTTTCGGTAGAAACTAGCCATTCCATGAAATGATCTTACCTCTCCAATGTGTTATGGTGTAGGCCATTCAACAATTGCTCTCACCCTCTTAGGATCCATCTTCAATCCATCCACAGATATCACAAATCCCAGATATACCAATTCTTCCTTCATGAAACTACACTTCTTAATGTTTATCAGCAATTGCTCTTCCCTCAACCTCTGCAAAACTTGTCTTATATGCAACAAATGTTCTTCTCTAGTCTTACTAAAAATCAAAATTTCATCCAAATAAACAATCACAAACCTACCCAATAATTTCTTCAATACCTCATCATTAGGCTAATGAACATACTCGGTGCATTCATTAGGCCAAAAGGCATCACCAACCACTCATACAATCCTTCATTTGTCTTGAATGTTGTCTTCCACTCATCCCCTTCTCTGATTCTGATCTAATGATATCCACGCTTCAAATATATCTTTGTAAAGTATTTAGCTGCTCCACTCAAACAATCCATAATGTCATCCATCTGGGGCAAAGGAAATCTATAGTTCACCATGATCTTGTTTATGGCTCTAGAGTCTGTACACATCCTCCATTCTCTATCCTTCTTAGGTGCTAGCATAACAGGTACTACACATGGACTTAAGCTTTCTCTGATCAAACCCTTTTTCAACAACTCTTGCACTTGTCTATTCAACTCTTCATTCTCTATAAGTGTCATCTAGTATGCTGCTTTATTAGGAAAACTAGCTCTAGGAATTAGATCCATGCAATGACTAATACTCCTCATAGGTGGTAATCCATCAGGTACACTATTTGAAATGATCTCTTCATATTCTACCAACATCTCCTTTATCTCCTTCGGTTGTTCTTCTACATGCTTCAAGTCTTCAGCCTTCTTAGGAACCAAGGAATAGCACATGTTCTCATGTCTCAGTCCATCCAAGAATCTCCTTCCATAAACCAAACAAATTCTAGCACTCGTACAAACCTCAACTTTAGGAACATCCTCCAATGGCAACAAAGTCTGCTTCATCCCATTAGCAACGATGATATTTGTGTTCTTCTTTCCATCATGAATAGCCTATCTATCATATTGCCAAGGCCTTCCCAACAAAACATGGCATACATCCATAGGCATGATATCACACAAAAATTCATCATGGTATTTTCCTATCTTCATTAAATTCACCAAACATTGTTCACTTACCAATATCTTATGCTCATCTTGAATCCATGATATCTAATAGGGCTTCGGCTGTTTCAATCTTTCCAACTTCAGTTTGGTCACCATCTCTTCAAAAACCAGGTTGTCTGAGCTTCCACTGTCAACAATCACTCTGCAACATTTACCAACTACCTTGCATCTGGTCCAAAACAAATTCTTTCTCTGCAATGGTTCCTGCTCCAACTCACTTTGACATAATACTCTTCTATTCACCAACACTTCTCCATCTTCCAGTTTGTTAGATGATCCAGCATGATCCTCCTCAACAAAGCCTGTTCTTCTACTGTTCTCTGTCTTTTTGCTTGTCTCTCCTTGATTGCATTCAAATGCTCTAAGTCCTTCTCCACCACAATTAAAATAAGTTTCCTTGAACACTCTTTTCTCCTGTCCTCTATCATCTTTTCTATAACCATCATTCCGGTAACCACCATATCCTCCTCTCTGGTAAGAGTTTCCATTATCTCTACGGTACAAATTATCATTCTTACTGACTTCCTTATTTTTATTCTGATCTACAAAAGATCCTCTTCCTCCTCTAGTAAAAGTTATTCCTCTTTGAAATCTTCCACCTCTTCCTCTTTGTCTTTGCTCATGTCTTTTATTCAACTTCTCTTTTTCATTTAGGGCACATTGATATGCTTCTTCCACACTTTCTAACTTGATCAAACTAATCTCATCTTGTATAGACGACCTCAAGCCATTCACATATCTGGCTACTTGCTCAATCTCATCCTCTGAATGTCCAGATCTAATATTCAACTTGTAGAACTCCTCAGTATACTCCATCACACTTGATTCCTTCTACTTCAAATTCTGCAACTTTCAGAACAAATTGATCTGATAATCTGTAGACATAAACTTTGTCTTTAACTTATTCACCATCTGATCCCATGATCTTATCTTTTCTTTTCCTCTTCTTTGCCTATCTTTTTGCAAATGTTCACACCAAAGGGATGCATGTCCTTTCAACTTTATACAAGCAAATTTTTCTTTCTTATCTTCAACGGTGCCTTCAAAATCAAAGAACTTCTCCATCTCTGTTATCCAATCAAGAAATTCATCGGAATCCAACTTACCACTATAGTCTGGTGGATTGAAATGTGGTTTGGTATTTTCTCTAGTTAGGGCTCTTATGAACCTCTCTTCCCCCTGATCCAGGCCAGGTTGATCTTCTCTTCCCCTTTCTTCCTATACTTCTACCTCTTCATCACTGACATCATCAATTGGTCGACCTCTCCTCTAGGCCATTTTGACTGCATCTAATCTGGCAGCAATTCCTCTCAACATCTCCATCAAAGCTGGGTCTGCATTTCCATGCACTCCATTTCCTATAACATTTCTTCTTCCCACCATCTTTACACGAGTCCTTTGTAGCTGTAGGTTGGATCCTTAGTCTTCCACCCCACAAAAAATCTTCAACAAGACTTTGCGAATTCTAGCGATCTCTCACGGATCGAATCTCACTCTGATACCAATCTTGTGCAGCCACGATAGGAGGGTCCTCAAAGAGAACAATCTGGACCATGCAGCAAGAGTTACACAATAGAAGCAACATGAAATATGGAGGAAAATGTAGATTCAAACCTTCTTATTATCATAAATTTCAATTACAAATAGCCGACAACATTCGGGCTTATAGATTCGGCTCACAGGCCTAATACAGGATGCTCAAAATACAATATCCATATATGCTCCTTAATGCGAGTGAAAATATTACACATCAATTCTATATTGATCTACCTAATCAACTTCTTGCTATCCTAATGATCTATTACAAGCTTTATATTATATCCACAGATCTAGAATCTTCCGCATTGGCCAAAGATCATTACAATCTCCAATGGAAGAAAATGTAACGTGCGCATGAAATAGGTCAGCCTCAAATTTGAATTTCTCCTCAACAGGTGCATAGGATGAAGTGTGGACCTATAATTAAGGTTGGGGACACTCCACAAAATAATTTGAATCACACCGTTAAGATCCACAAGTTACGGGAAAGATCCACAAGCGATCAAACTAGCTGTTAGGCTTGAAAATTATTCCGGTGCTAGTTCAAGAAACTGCCACTTAATCCAGAAGCGACAACTTTCCAGAAAAAGATCCAATCGTGCTCAAATGTTGGAATAAGGAAAATGAACATGTCCATGATGTAAGCATAAATCCACAGGGTCTGGTGAGCAAATATGATGAATCCACCAATTTGAACTGAACAAGAACTAAACAAGAACAAAACTGAAAGAAAATATTTTTGGTTGATGCAAGATTGCCAAGAACCAAGGATGCTCCTGCATCACAAATCCAACAACTCAAAATCTTGGTCCTTAGCAGCCAATAGTGGAGAGAATAAAATAATTTGTAAGTGAACTGGTGGAATTCATGTGCATAGAGAATCAAACTGAGCAATTGATTTTTTGGTCAACTAGGGAGTTGTGCAGTTTGAGAGTAGCATTATTTAGGAAAGTGCTTCTGATTGGAGTGGGTCAGAGGCTGACATGACTCAAAGTGCAACTTGATTGAACAATCTTTCTTTAGGATTTGCTTCGTGTACATAGTGGCCTCAATGAATCTCTCTCTAGGGTAGGATCATTGGTGGATTTGTTCCCCTTATATTTGCCTCGTAAGAACTTTGTTATATAGGCTGGTAATTTTAATGTGTTGGTCTTCAATTTCTTTTTTCTAGGGCAATGGAAAAAAATTCAATCACAGACGTAGCATGCTCTTGTCCTTGAGAGTTTGTGGAGGCTATTCAAATCATAGACAATGAGGGTATTAAGTTGATCTTGGTGGTGATTGGTTTCAACGTTTGGGTTGTTGGCCATACCATGATAGTAAGGTCTATGGGAACTTGGTGGAGAAGTCCCTAGCTCTAGGCTTGATCCTGATTTTTCTCTATGTCATCTGGTTGAATGCTTCATCGCTAAACTGAGCATAATTCCATGTGGGAAACACATTGTGGGAGTATTCAATGTGGTGGTTGCAAAGAGAAAAATGATTATGGTTGAGGCCTTGTAGTTATTCAAAGGGGTTGAACGAGGAAACATGGAAACCTTTCACTTCTATATGTTGGAAAAAGCAAGACAAACAACTGAGAGGGGGGGGGGTGAATCAGTTGTCACATAAATTTAAACTTTACAAACTTAACTTAACCTTAATCTCAGATCTAATGAATAAATAATTAACCATAAGCAATTAACACATTAGAGAGACAAACAACACCAAATTATTTATGTGGAAACCCTGTTAGGGGAAAAACCACGGTGGATGTCAGTCCAGAAGATTATACTCTGTTAAAAGTATAAAGAAAAATAATAAGGGGAATGCACATGCATTCAGGCTCACTGCCTAGAGCTCACTGCTCAATTACAAATAGAAGACTCACTGTCTTACAAAAATATTCATATTAAAACCATCCAAAAATTTGAACTGAGAGAATGGCTTTTGTCCAAGCCTGATTACAGTTCCAATTAGGCACAATACTTCTGCATACTTTACTCAACCTTCTACACACTTTCTCTTCAATGATATTCGCACTTATGCACACAAGAGCACACAAGACATACTCAACACACTAACCACACTTCACATACTCCTCAAACTATCCACACAATTTCTTCTTATATATCTGCCACAAATATTTCACCATAACAAAGTCGGCTAGAGGAAAATAATATATTTTCAATGTCGGCTTAAATTCACAATTAAATTTTCAATGCACACCCACCAAGGTCGGCCACAACATAGTGGTGTTGACGGTCCTTTTGGCACAATCAACATGCAAACAAAATATTGCTACTCTGTTTCTCCTAAAAGAGAAAGATGATCACATGGATATCTTAGCTCCCAAGGTCTATGTAGTTGGTTCTCAATTGTGTTGATGTCCCTCAGTGGTCAATGTAACAGTAATGTTCAAGGGGCCTGCTGGTGTGAGCTTCTGGATTGTTCTCAGATCAAGCATGAATTAAAACCTAATCTAACCAGGGGTTTTAAAGAAACAACAAAAGATAGGTCAGGGTTGTGGAACAGAAAAGAACAATGATTCATCCTGTGATACCTTGATATTTGTACTGCTCTAAATGTACAAAACAACTAAGAAAGGGAAATGACAAAATATCAAGGACACCTCAAGATTAGCCAAAAGAGAAATAGAATAAGAAAGGAAATGGATAAACAAAATAGAAACGATATCACCTTCCTTGCTGTTGATTTCTCCTTGATTGGCCCTTGATTGGAATGGATTGTGTGCTCCTTAGATGATGGATTGAATGACTAAGATGCAAGATTCTATATGCAAGATGATTAACAAAGATGGTTGAATGATTGAAGAGGCTTGAGGATTCAAATGGACAGCATGCAGTTATCAAAATGCAAAGCGTTGGAAATGCCCTTGAGGAGGGGGTATTTATAGAAGAATTTGAATTCTCTAGAGAATTCAACGGTTGAGATGCATCCAACAAGGCCAAGATGAAAGGCTATGGTGGGTTGAGAACCCACAAGCCCT
Source organism: Sequoia sempervirens (assembly GCA_007258455.2). Lineage (NCBI taxonomy): Eukaryota > Viridiplantae > Streptophyta > Pinopsida > Cupressales > Cupressaceae > Sequoia > Sequoia sempervirens. The sequence goes on along the minus strand of VDFB02133105.1, from coordinate 7,071 downwards.
CACATCTTGACATGTGGAGGGTGAAGTGGCCAAGGGGGGATGAGATGGAAATGAGTTGTCAAAAAGGTACATGAGGTGGAAAATGACATGCACCTTGGGGAGTGAGGAGATTTCCACAAAAAGGGATTTCTTGTCCCCAAGTGGGAGTGAAAGGGACTTTTGAGGAATTTTGGAATTCCTCAAAAATCTACATGGGAAAAGGAAAGGTGGTTGGGGATATAAATGTGAATTAAAAATTCACACTCATAGGATGATCTAGAGGATAAAAGGTGGGCTCCAAAAAGGTGGGACTTGGTCACATGTGGAGATTGGTGGTCACATGTGGAGATTGTGACAAGTCCAAGGTTCTAGAAGCCTTGGAAGGATGGAATGTGAATTAAAAATTCACATATAAAAGAGGGGAATCTAGGAAGAATAAAAAGGAATTAAAATTCCTTGGAGAATGATTAGGCTTAATTAATCAATAATTAGAAGATAAATAAGGATTAAAGCCAACTTGCAAAAGTTGGAGGATGTGACACATCCTAATCAAGGATTAGGCATGTGCACATCCCTAATGAAGAAATTAGGAAATGGATTAGGATTAGATGAAAATGACATGTGAGGAATTAAATAAATGTAATATTTATTTAATTTATTTGAAGAAAAGAGGATTAAGGAGGGTAAGGTATTTAATTATTAATTAAAAACCTTAGAGATTTGGCAGAATTAAAGATATTGATTAAATAATAGTAATATTACTTAATTAACTCGGATAAGAGGATGTTTAGACGAAAAGTGATAAATTTGGATAAATTAAGTGTCCAAATTTGGATGTCTACATTTTTCCCCTCTTTGAGATGGTGTTACAAAGTAGCATCATTTCAAAGAATATTAAAATATAGAACCTAGAAGAAGATGGTTAGATTGGAAAAGATTCCCCAGTCATCCAAAGGAGTGACTAGGAAGGGAAAAAGAAAATGATGAAAATTAGGGATGAAGGATGCCCCCTCGAGAGGACATGCGGGTTGAAGAGAACACGTGTGTGCTCTCGAAATAGATGATGTGATGCAAGGGGAGATGAGGAAGATGATGCAAGGTGATGGGTAAGAGAGTAAGTGATATGGAGATGGATGAAGCACAAATGGATTTCAAAAGGTGATGTTGCCCCAGTCAAGGTACAAGCCAAAATGGGTTGATGATGGATGGAGTGTTGTCAATGAGGGAATGAAGGATCCCGAAACAACACGAGGATAGGGAAGGATACATCCCACTGAGTAGTATTGATGAGGGAAGGATACATCCCAAAACACCACTAAAGGATAGGGATGAATACCTCTCGATGATGATGAAAGTGTTGTTGATGAGGGAAGGATACATCCCAAAACAACACCAAAGGGATAGGGAAGAATACCTCCCGATGATGATGATGAAAGTGTTGTTGATGAGGGAAGGATACATCCCAAAACAACACCAAAGGGATAGGGAATGATACTAATGGATGATGATGATGATGGGTCAAGGCTGGTAACAAGACTGAGAAGTAGACCAAAGATATGATTAGATGATTCGGGCTAAGTGGAATGGATGGAGATTGGATAGAGATAAGGATGAAGGATGAATGATGAATGGATGGGGGGATACATGCAAGATGATAGAATGGAGAATGAGATGCAATTCTAAATGCAATTTATCATCTTTGGAGCACTGGTTTTTGCTATAGCATCAAACACAAGACACCAGGGTATGAAGAACCAAGGCGTAATTAGTGTCTAATGCATAAAACAAACACAACAGACAAAAGGCTATCCCAACACCCCAAAGTCACAAAGACTTGGTCGGGCCAGGTATTGAGATAACTACAAGCACAAAGGATGCCCCAGCATAACACAAGACCTCGGGGATCTTGGTGGGTACTACGTGGGACAACCAAGAAGACACAAATAGACATAAAAAGATCAAGATATGCCCCTATGTTGACCAATCAAAACACACCATAATATGATGGATTATGGCGGTCTTGACAAGTGATGATAGGGAGCTCAAATGATAAACAAAATCCAAAAGCATCAAAAGATTGCAATCAATTTCAAATGTCCTTTGCCATAGGATCGATGGGATTGATGAGGTCTGTTAGGAAGGATGCATCCTGTTGAGACCGAAGATGATGGATACGAAGCTAAAAGATCGTTATGATGCGGGATGTTCAAAATCGATTGGATTTCATGATACAAGTGGATCTCATTTATGAAGAACTGGCTAGATAAGGGCATAGCTTGATGACACGACACAAGGAAGACGAGACATGGGACTGACACACCCTAAGGACCTAGGGGCTCGGGGGCCGATCAAAGATTAGCCTTGCCTACGTGAAAGCGCAGAGCCCTCGTAGTTCAGGGAAAGGTGGATGACTGACCAAGATGGAGACCTTGATGGATGGTAAAGATAGGATAGACAAAAGGAGAAAGACCGATGATAGATGATAGAAGAGCAAAGTGGACAATGAAGATCGATGATGGAACCCCGGGGGTGGATCAAATGATCGACCTTGCCTACGTGAAAGCGCAGGGGCAACGTAGTTCGACAAGACCAAAAATAATGGATAAAGGATGATGGATGATGATAGGATAAGTGGATAAAAAGATGGGACTGATACGACAAGATAGGATAGACCTATTGGATTGGATAGGATGATGATGATCACATAAAGCTCAGGAATGGGATAGTTATCCAAAGCAGTAAAATGACTTGGGAGGATGGTATGATAGATAGAGGAGGGATGAAAAGTGATAGGGGATTGGAAAGATGTGCAAGAGAAGCAGGGGTGATGACGATGAGATAAATGGCATTGGGTTGCATGGGGGGGAGGCCTATAGCCAGATACCAATGACAAGGGATTGTGAGATGGGATGAGATGGGATGAGGATAAAGAGGAAAGAATGGATAGAGATATAGGGATGGGGATGGGAGGGATTGTTTGGATGGATAGGCATATAAGGATTGGGAGATGAAAGGGATGCTAGGATAGATGGAGAGATGGAAGGGATGCTAGGGTAGATGGGGAGATGGAAGGGATGCTATGATAGATGGATAGGATTGGGAGATGAAAGGGATGCTAGGATAGAGGGATACGAAGACAAGGATGGGCAGATGGAAGGGATGCTGATATGATAGATGATTTCTCCAAGGACTATGTCACAAAGGAAGCAGATGCCCCCACTCTAGATATGGCAGATATGATGAGGCATGAGGGCCGTAAGATGAGTGGATGATAAGATAAAGGAGATAACTGAATGAGGGCAGGATGGGTAACCAAGGAATATGATAGCACATGGATGAAGGGGATGTATACCAATAGGTGTCCAAAGCATGCATAGATAGGTGCCCCAATTTTGATCAAGATCACAAGAAGGATGGAGGGAATGGGAGATAAATGGGATATGATGGTAAGATGAGGAAAATAGGAGGGATGGAGGGATTTATGAAGAGGACGGATAACAGGAAGACGGGTGCATAGCTAGAAGCATAGCGGATGGAGGGAATGCATGTCAGGAAGTTGCCCCCAAGTGCAGATGGGGATTTTCGCATGACGCCTGTTTGCCAGGTTTTCATCATGGTACTTATCCAAGGTGCTTGTTTTCCAAGTTTTCACCATTGGATGGATTATTTCTCTTTTTTTTTTTTTAATATTTGACTTTTTATGGATTTTTTGACTTTTTTAGATTTTTGTGGATAGCAAGGGGATGAAAATGGGAAGGATAGGGATGTTGATAAGGGGATTTAGAAGACAAGCGATAAGGATATGGATGAAGGACTCAAGCATCAAGTTCCATACTAGGTAGTAAGAGCCCACGTTCAGACCGACTATTGGATGTTGGTACAACCTTATGCAAGAGGATGAATTAGGGGGATTTGAGAGGGGAGATACATGGGATGATGGATGGGATGCTGCGAAGGGTATGGATGGAATGATGGGGTGGATATATGATGGGGAGATGCGTTCAGGACCAACATTGGCACATGTGGTGGTGGATGTGGAAAAATAAGAGGATTAAGGGATGGAGAATGTGGGAATAATGGAGGAGATGGAATGGTGAATTTCGGGACATAGGGACCCAAGACAGACGTAGGAGATGAAAGGGGTGTATGATTAGCTTGTGGATTAGCGACTTTGGATGTTCTTACTGATTTTTCATGTGATGGCATTGCATCTTTTTTCTTTGGGATCCACATGGTTTTGATCTTTGCTTTGGTGGGCCTTTGTGGCCTACAGATTTTATTTAGATTTAGATTTTTCTTCTCTTCACCATGTATTTTAGAGGGGACATGGGGAGCCGTAAATTCATGTGGATGCTTAGATTTATGCATTTTTCCTTTAACAGCCAAAGTGCTTTTAGTAGCAATGGGATGGGTGTGAATGGATGGATGATGTGGAGACACATGAATGGAGGGATGGAGGTAGGATTTTTAGGATGATATGTGGATGGATGATGTACAGGTACGTGCCTTTGTTGATCCTGATTAGGGAACATGAGAGTGGGATAGTTATGATGGGCGACATGGATAGGTGATGGATGGATGAAAGGATGGATAGGATGAGATGGAGGAGGTGATTTTGGGATATAAGGGCCCAAAATAGACTTAGGACTTGGAGGATATGGGATGGGGGATGAGGGGACATAAGGACCCAATATGGATGGAGCAGATGAAGGAGGAAGATGGACAGTTGTTTTGAGGTGATATGATAGAGGAGGAGGGATGGCGACATATGATCTGGTAGGGCGATGAGAAGAGCCGACATGTCTTTTGGAAAAGGCTTGTTGAGGACGTCTAGAGGTTGTACCAACATTTTTAGATTGCGAGTCATGAGTAGTACATCCAAGACCTTGCAGATACAAATGTTCTTTAGCTTGGATGGGCTCTATAATACCTTGCTCATGAAGGCCTAAACCTTTTCCTTGATAGTTCATTTTCTTGAGTATTCGATCTAGGATAGGATTTTTGTTATTCTGGAAAAATGATGCGAGTTCATTATTAGGTGGAAAAGGAAGGTTGGTGTATATGCTTTGTTTTTCTTCTGCAAGGAGACCACCATGGAGGAATGTGAGAGGACCAAGGGGATATGCAAGCGGTGTGGGGATAGCATTTTTAGGCGATGATGGGGGATCATGAGAAGGAGAGGATGGGATAACAACATCAGGAGAGGGAGTAGGGGCCATGATAGGATTTGGATTTGTGGTAGTAGGCTCATGCGATGGAGATGGAGATGGAGATGGAGCAGTGGAAGCTTGAATGACAAGGGGATCATGGGATGGAATGGATGGGGGACTGTGATCTTAAGGTGGACTAGATAGGATGGTAGGATCTTGATTTGGAGAAGGGGATATGCTGGCATGCTTTGGATTAGACTCTTGGCGTGACTCATCGTGTGCGGGAGGCATGGTAACGGAGTCTTTTTGGGACTCTTCAAGTAGGGAAGATGGAGGGACGGAAGATCCATGAGGTTCATTGGAATGGGTTTTAGTGCTCCTAGGAGTGGGAGGAGTGGATTGGATTTGGGTGTCTTCGGTGGATTCGGTAGATCTAGGAGTAGAGGGAGTGGATTGGAATTGGGTGTTTTTTATGGATTCAGTGGTTCTCATAGTAGGAGATGGGGGTGCAATGAATTTAGTGGGTTCAATGGTTTCAATGGTTTGATCAGTGCTAGGGGTGGTAACGTCAATAATAGGTGTGGTATGGCGAAGGGTCTCATCACTAGCGACCGTGGATGATGGATCTAGATGGCATGGTTCCATGACTTCAAGATGTGGAGTTGGGGATGGCTTCTTTGTAATTAGTCCTTGGAGAACTTCTGAAACGAGAGACTTGCATATGGTTGGCTTGGCTAGGGTGGTAGAAATGGATGAGGGATTATGGATTGGTGGATTGGAGTTAGATGGAGGAATGGGATTGAATGTAGGGCTATGAGTAGATGGGGGATTAGAATTGGATGGAGGACTAGGAGTAGATGGATGAATAGGATTGGATGGAGGGCTAGGAGTAGATGGAGGACTAGGAGTAGATGGAGGAACGGGGTTGGATGGAGGACTAGGCGTAGATGGAGGACTATGATTGGATGGAGGGTTAAGGTAAGGATATTGGAGTGGTGAATTAAGATAGGGGGACATGGGTTGTGGATGGAGATATTGAACTGCGGATGTGGGATTAGGATAAGTTGATGTGGATGTTGGATTAGGATATGAAGGTACGAATGTAGGATTAGAGTGAGCAGATTGGCATGGAAGATTAGGGTAGTGGGTATATGCGGATGAAGGATTTAGATAGGAGGATGTGGATGGGGGACTAGGATAGGGGTATTGGGATGGAAAATTAGGATAAGAGGATGTAGATGTTGTATAAGAGGATGATGTAGATGAAGGACATGACAAATATGGGGATGAAGGAGATACTGGATATCCATTGTCAAAGGTGGCATAAAGAGCATGATTAGGCATGGATGAAGATATAACGGGATAACTGGAAGGGGTGATTGGATTGTGGAAAGTGGGTGGAGAGATCTTACTAGTGACAATAGCATCAAGGGGATCTACATCATATTCTTCTTGATCGACAAGACTTTCGTTATCGTCGTCCACGTAATTAAGGTTTCCCTTGACTACTATTGATGGAGGATGAGGATTCATGATGGTGAAAGGATAAAGAGGATGGATAAAAGATTTTGGATGGGAACGGATTAAAGCTCAAATCAGGATTTTGGTCAAGCTCAGATCAGGATTGGACAAAAGCTCAGATTAGGATGATTGGATGGGATTACTTTTGATTTTGATGGGATTCGGTAGATGGATGATTGGATCGGGTAGATGATTTGATGAATTTGATTAAAGTACTAGATCAATTTGATGGGATAGGATCAAATGATTAGATGATGTTGATTGGATAATTGTGATTGGATGAACTTGATCGGATTGGTGTGCTTGGATTGATTAGATGATCAGAGGAATGGATTGGTTTGATTAGATAGGAAGAAATAAAAGGTACCACTAGATAGATCTTGAAAAATTAAGCAATTTTGGTTTTTGAACGAAGTTGATT
>VDFB02133103.1:19712-122459 GCA_007258455.2 Sequoia sempervirens | reverse complement strand
ACATCAATGAAAACCACATATAAGCAACATCCAACAATCTCCCCCTTAGCATTGATGGCAACACATGATGTGAAAAACACCATCAATGCAACTTTCTTTTAGCACTTTCACCCCCTTATGTTTTAACTCTTTTTTCCTCAACTCTTCCGCATGACTCTTCTCCCCACCAAGTTTTTCACATGACTCTTCTCCCCTTTTAACATCAATGACAAAGATACACATTATATTTCTCCACACAAGCTCTAAACAAAATTTCTAATCATTTGACTACTCCCCCTGAGTAGCAGTTACCACGACATCAATTTGAATCAAGATATAACTATGAAATGCACAGATTAATGCAAGTCAATGCATCTTAATTCTGATTAGGAGGGGTAATCACCCCTATCTTTCCTCTTAGATACTCAAAAATATCCTTAGGAAAAGGCTTGGTAAAGATATCTGCAATCTATTCCTTATTAGGCACATACTCTAATTTGACTTCCTTTTCACTCACCTTCTCTCTCAAAAAGTGAAACTTGATAGATATATGCTTGGTTTTTGAATGCAACACTAGATTCTTAGAAATGTTAATTGCACTTGAATTATCATAGAATATAGCAATAGGTTCATCATACACAACTTTGATATCTTTCAACATCTATTTCATCCACAATACTTGAGTACAATTGTTAGCAACATCAATGTATTCTGCCTCTATAGTAGATAAGGAAATGGCATTCTACTTCTTACTTAAACATGAAATTGGCTTCTTTCCCAAGAAAAATGCACCACCACTAGTACTCTTTATTTCATTCGCATCACCTGCCCAATCAACATTATTAAAGTACTCAAAGTAGGTCATCATCTTCCGTACCATAGGCCAAAATCATTTGCTCCCTTCGCAGTATCTGAAAATCCTCTTCACCAAGCTATACATAAATTCCTTGGTCGAGCAATCCTTTGTAATGCATACATTCATGATATTAGGGTCTAGTTTGAGTCAAGTAGAGAAATCCACCAATCATCGATCTTTATCTAGTCTAATTTGCTTTAGTTGAATCATCATCTTGTGTCAACTTACATCTGATCACCATAGGTGTACCAATGGGCTTTGAATCTTCCATACCAAACTTCTTTAGCAATTCTTTCACATACTTGGGCTAAGATATAAAGATCCCTTTATCTAGCTAAATGATTTGTAGTCCCAAAAAGAATTTCATCTCTCCAATCATAGACATCTCAAAATCACTTTGCATCTTATAAGAAAACTTCATGCTCAAACTATCATATCCTCCAAAAATGATATCATCAACAAAGACTTCAAAAATCAAATCTTTATCATGATAAACCTTGAAATACAAATTACTATTAGCAGTACCTTTATTAAATCCAAGCTTCAAAAAATACTTGTCCAATCTAGCATACCATGCTCTTGGGGCTTGCATAAGTCCATACAATACTTTCTTCAATTGACAAACCATATCTCCCCGACCAGTCAATTGAAATCCATCAGGTTGCTCAACATACACTTTTTCTTCCACTTCACCATTTAGAAATGTTGACTTGACATCCATCTGATAAACTTTGAAGTTTTTGTGAGAAGCATAGGAAAGAAATAGTTTCACAACTTCAATCCAAGCAATAGGGGCAAAATTTTCTTCAAATTCAATTCCTTCCATTTGAGAACATCCTTTACACACTAGTCTTGCTTTGTTTCTAACAACTTCACCTTGCTCGTTCAGTTTGTTTCGAAAGACCCATTTAGTTCCAATTACATTTTTGTTCTTAGGTCTTGGAATAAGAATCCATGTATCATTCTTCTTAATTTGTAGTCGTTCTTCTTTCATTGCTTCCACCCAATGTTCATCTTTTCATGCTTCATTGACACTATTTGGCCCAGTCTTTGAAATCAAACAATATTCTTCTGCAATTCTTCTCCTAGTTTGAACTCCTTTGTTCTTATCACCTATAATCTAATCTTCTGAATGATTTAGTCTTACATACCTTGGAGTCTTGGGATGTTCTTGAGCTTCAGGCTCTTGTGATCTCACTTCTATACTTTCACTAGTTCCTTCCTCTTGATTTTCTTGATTCACGGGAATTATCTGAACTTGATTTGAATTCTACACTTTCTTTCCTTTATCTGGAATGTCATTTTGATTGTCTGAATCATATCCATAGGTTTTGGATGGTCTAACTGTGTCTTCATCAACCTTGACATTAGCACTTTCAATTACTTTCCTCAATCTCTTATTGTAGCACTAGTAGGCTTTACTTTTAGTAGAATAACCAAGAAATATTCAAACTTTCCTATCTCTTCATCTCTTTTGATAAAGCATCTACTCCCAAAGATTTTGAAGTATCTAAAAATAGGCTTATGACCATACAATAGCTCATAAGGAGTCTTACCAGTATCACCTTTTACTTGTACCCAGTTGAGAGTGTAAACAATAGTACTCACAACTTCTCTCAAGTAGATATGAGGAACATTTCCTTCTAGCATCATAGTTCTAGTAGCTTCTTCAATTGTCCTATTCTTCCTTTCCACAACTCCATTTTGCTGAGGGGTCTACAGTACAAATAATTGTCTCTTTGTCCCATGCTCTTCACAAAAAGAATTAAACTCACCAAAAGTGAATTCACCACCCCTATCTGATCTCAGACATTTAATCTTCAGACCTGTCTCTATCTCAACCATAGCCTTAAAAATATTGAATTTCTCTAGAGCTTCAAATTTTCCCCTTAAGAAAGTAACCCACGTCGTTCTAGAATAATCATCAATAAGTAACATGAAATACTTGTATCCTTGTAAGCTTCCGACTCTAGAAGGACCACACAAGTTAGTATGCACAAGCTCCAACACTTCATTTGAACAATGTTGTTTGCTCCAAAATGAAATTCTAGTTTGCTTCCCTAACTGACATTCCTTAAATATGGTATTAGTAGGTTTTATTAAATTAGGAAGATCTCTCACTACCTGAGTAGAACTTATCTTGATAATATTGTCAAAGTTTACATGACACATTCTCCCATGCCACAACCAACTTTTATCAACTTGAGCAATCATACAACTTTTACTAGCAGCATTCAGGTGAAAGATATTACCTTTTTTTTTTGTACCTGATGCAATCACATTTTTGGAACTCCCCAATATTTTTAACTTTCCATCCTTGAATTGAAGATTGTATCCCTTTTCAACCATCTTTCCAATACTTAAGAGATTATGCTTCAAACCTTCCACATATAGAACATCATCAATATTATGCTTACCATCAAGAGAAATGGATCCTCTGCCATAGATTACACCTACTTTTTCATCACCAAATCTTAAAACACCACCATCATACTTTTCCAAGCTCACAAATTTACTTTTATCACTTGTCATGTGATGAGAGCATCCACTATCAATCAACCATTCATCTTTTTCTTCAATTTTGGTTCCCAGACCTTTCTCCACATTTGTGCAACTAGCAGATTCAATAGGTACTGGATCATTTCCCTTGATAGCAATGAATACCCATTCATCCTCACTTACATTTCCCTTATTAGATTCATCATCTGTCACACCTTCATCAGTAGCATAATAACACTTTCTTTGGAATCTAGGCTTGTTGGGTCTTGGCTTAGGAACTCTTTCCAAACACCTTGATGAAAAATGACCTATCTTATTGCAAGATAAACATTTAATAGGCAATTTCCCTTTATACTTACCTTCTCCTCTAGCTTCCCTTTTGACAATAAGTGCTTCAAGCTCATCTAGTTTTCTCTCTTCTTCAATCTCTCTCATTTACTCCTCATACTTGAATATTTTTCTAGAACTTTCTCCTGGATCATATCTCTACTTATCTTTTCCAGAGATAGTAGCCTTGAATGTAGATTTTGTCTTAGGAAGAGAATCACCAAATTCACTTAATTCAAAAGTAGTAAGCTTACTAATCAACATGTCTCTAGTTACATTTTTCATAGACTGGATCTCCTCAATAGCAATAGCTTTGGCTTTGTATGCAGTAGGTAGGGATCTATGCACTTTAGCAAAAATCTCTAATTCTTCCAATGTTCCACCAACACATCTGATACTACACACAAGTTCATTCACTCTTTGCATAAAAGAAGTAATGTTCTCATCATCACCCATTCTCAACATTTCATATTTCCCTTTCAAACTTTACAACTTAGCAATATTCACATGTGCATCACCTTAATACATAGTTTCCAACTTTTTCCAGATCTCATATGTAGTCTTCAGCTTCATCACATTTGTCATCTCAAAATTAGTTAGAGCACTCAATAATGCTTCCTTAGCCTTGATATTGTACTTGGCATCCTTAATATCAATAGAAGTAGAAGGACCATTCTGTGGGATGATATATCTATTATTTGTAATTGTCTAGTAAGGTTCACCAATGCATCTCAGATGACACTCCATTTGAGTCTTCCATAGAGAATAATTTGTTCCATCAGATCTCAGACTATTCTTCTTATATGTCGCCATCTAGAATCACCTCAACCTATTAAACTTCTTCTGAGGAACCTGCTCTGATACCAATTGTTGGCAACACAAGGGAAAAAAACTGAGAGGGGGTGAATCAATTGTCTCAAAACTTAAACTTATTAAGCTTATTCAACTTATTCTCATATTTGATAAATAACCATGAAAGCATAAACCATCAACACATCAGAAATACACAACACCAAGTTTTTTTCATGGAAACCCTATTAGGGGAAAAACCACAATGGAGTCCACAAAGATTATGCCTGTTAAAAGTATAAGCGAAAATGGGGAATGCACATGCATTATTTTCTTGCCTAGAGCTCATTGCTTAAATACAAAAAGGCTTACTACCCAAAGGAAGACACACTGTCTTAAAGAAACATTCAGATTACATCCACAAGATTTTGAATTGAGAAAATAACATTTGCTAATGCTTGATTATAGTTCCAGTTAAGCACATAAACTCTGCTAACTCTTCTTCACACTTCTTCACACTCTACCTCTTTCTTCAAAAGATTAGAACATTATTTGTGCACACCATACCTTCAAATAGTATAAACGATCAATCATATATATCCACAACTAGGGATAACATCATCTACATGTCGTCTTTAACAAAATATAAAATGTGTACAAACTATCGGCCCAAATCAATAAATAATTATCAATGTGAATCAACCAATGTCGGACATAACATAATAAGGACCCAAAATAAATTCCTCAAACATGAAACACCTCAAACAATTATGCCTCAAAGATCCACAACACGCTACAATCACCATGTCTTCCATGAACATGAAAAACATGAACACACAAAAGAAAATCACCAATCGCAAGCACAAAGATCAATGTGGATCAAGAAAACTGATAGAGCATGATCTAGAAACATCCAAAAGCATCATGAATCACCACAGAAGCATCTACAACAACTCAACTTACTAGAATCACATCATCTTCTTTTAGGAACACCAGTTGAAGCAACATAATAACTGTTAGAACATAGATACTCATAACTCAATCAAATCTTCATTTGGATGTCTGAAACTTAATGTGGATAAACTAGATATACTCAAAAACAAACCCTTTAATCCAACACCTCTTATCATCAACATACTGAGCTAACCATCAAATTGAACTTCACTGCATCACTAAAAACCTACAACTTATTTTATTACAATTTTCTCAATATCCTCGACATATACAACCTTAAAGACATTAATACCAGTAGTGTTAAAATCAATGAAAACCACATATCAACAATATCCAATAGTTTATTCCTCTTTTCCTTTCCGATTCAAGACCTTGAATAAGACCCTCATACTCAACAATATTATTGGATCATGCAAAAGCAAAACAAAATAATACTTATCACCTTGTGGGGACACAAGCACTGCATCCCCACCAACTCCATTTTAACTTCTGGAGCCATCTAAATACATTTACCAAAGCTCATCATGCTATTTTAACAACTTATCTGCACTTTTTTCAAGATTTGGCACAACTATTTTAGGTTGATGGAATATATTTACCCCTAAACCAGTCTCCTCTATGTTGTCATTTGGATTATCAATTATGTTTTCTACTACCCACTCATTTAAGAGTATATCAGGTAAACTTTCATTTTGTAATTTTTGTGTAGCAACAACGTCACTATCATATAGGATTACACAATTAGCATTTACAACACTAGGCACATAAGGTTCAATGATCCTTGGAAAGTACCTAAGATTTAATTGTCACTTTTGTTCCATACCTAGTCCTAAAAAGCATATGGGACCAATCTGAGGATAAATATCCTCTTATCTTGGTAGTAAAGTCTCTTGATAAGCACAATGCAAAGTATGGTGGTAAATCAATCACATATATGTCCCGAGGAATAGAAAAATTGGGATAGGCATGTAAGGTCAAACTTGTATCTTTAAAACACCTATAGTGTTAACAATTGAACCATCAAGCTTTACTACTTTCTCAAGTGGTTGATACTTAAGCTCTAGTCTATCAACAATTTGTTTCAGAATTACAGAGCTACTAGCTCCCGATTCTACCATGAAATTATTTACTAACTTATCTCCTATGAAGAGAGACACATAGAAGGGAGGGGGTTTAATATCCTTACCTGGCCATTTTTTACTATCTTTAGGTGTATTTACCTTGGGTGCATTTGTAAAAACATCCTTAGCCTGATCAATTGGAACATCACTAGACACAGTCATATCAGATAAAGCAGATTGTGAAAGGTCCTTTTGACTTGGGATAGCTAATGAATCCCACATGGATATAATCACATTCATCTTCTTCATATTATCAATGATATTAAAAGGTATAGCTGGATTTACCTTTTGATGGACCCTTGCAACAACAGGATCAACTTGCAAATGAGGTTTCTCTTTGATAGCAACTTGTGTGTTTATTTGCAAAATACGAGGCGCTTGTGAAGAAGATGTCTTTACAACAGTTGCTTTTCCTTTATCAGTTGTTTTCTCAAGCACAAAATCTCTTTTCTTTGCTCTTGTATTTGCTACAATAAGGGAATCATCTTTATGAACTCCACAAAACTCTTCTCCCTGTCAGTTTAACAGAGTAGCATCACTTGGAGGTTGCTCTTTCTGTTGTAATGCTCCATCATTGGGTGCATTTGACTGTAAGATTGAATTTTTTAGAACCATTAAAGCTTGATTAATAATTCCATTTGAATAGGCAGCCTAATTATGAGGTTGGTTGCAATGATAGCATCACTCATAATCTGCTGCAAGGTTGTTCTGAACAGGGACAAGGTCTTTAGTTGCACTAATTGGAGCAGGATTGTATGCCTAAAAAAGGCCTTGGATTCACATTCTGTCTTGGACCTTGATAATTTCCTTGGTAAAGTTGTCTATTACCTTGGTATTGTTGTTGTTGACCTTGATAAGGCTAACTTGGCACTTGGTTCTGTTGTTGAAATGGTTGTCTATTTTAAAATTGTTGTTTCTTGATGCTAACAAGCTCATTTCCAAAAGTCTGCAAAATTTTCTCAATTTTCTGTTGACTCTCCTTTATCTCTTGCAACTCTTGTGATTGAATTGGAACTAAAATTTCTTGTTTACCATCAACTGGTAATATTGGAATAGCAGGAAAAGGAGTAAAAGATGGGATTTGTAGAGGCATAGGAGGTTGAATTTCTAGGAAAATGGGCATAAGAGGTTTGGGTACAATATTTCCAACTTGTATTAAGTTGTTTTCTTCCCTAATTGTTATTTCGTAAGCATCATGTAGTGAAGTACCTCCCATAGACTGAGTCACGATAGATATGCCACTGTTTAAAGCCCTCAAATAGTATAAAAATGCATATTCAAGGGAAGGCCTGACTATGGTAGGTATTCTATCCCATGTCCTCTGAAACCTAAAGTTAAAATCAGTCATTTGCTCCTGAGGAGCCCTCTTAATTATTGTCATCTGCTCTACAAGCGACAAATGATCAGATTTGTCTTGAAATTGCTTGTATAACTTATCTCCAAAGTCATCCCACATTGCAATAGAAGTCATAGGTAGACCTCTAAACCATTGTAAAGCTTTTCCTTTCAATGAACCAGCAAGTAACCTCACAATAATATTCTCCTGTGTTATATGATGAAATCCACATAAGTTAGCTACATCTCTAATATGCTCTATAGGAGTTGTTTGGTGTTCACCTGTAAAGAAATGTAGATTTTTTAAAGCAGCCACAAGAATATCATCATGTTGGGCTAAATTTAATGGACTTCCTCCATTAAATGGCACAAAAGGTTGGTTTCTATCCATTTGAGGTGGCTAAGGTGGATTAACCTACACTATGATAACATGTACATAACTTGTTGAAGCAACATAACTTGATGAAATTGTTGGTCTAAAACAAGGTGGAGTTGACTGAACTCTTTTTGAGGAAATAGGGATTCTTTGAATAGTCCTACCACTTCTCCTAGGTGGTGATAATTAAAGATATTCAAAGGGTACAACACTACTTCTAGTTTGCACTCTTTGCATATGCTGTTTTTAAACTATATTTTTGCTAATCATCAGATTTTGGAGTCACCAGATATGCAAAAACAACCCCTAAAGGGTATGAACTTACTAGAAGCATATCAAAACCAGTAAAATATGTTGATGTTCGTGTCCCACTGGGCGTGCCAAAACTATTATCTACTGAAAATGCACCCTATTGAACCTAATATTTAGTAGTTTAGAGAAAACATGGGAAGACCTCTAAAGTTGTGGGTTACCTATAAATAGAGGTCAACCTCTAGACAAGGCTAACTTCCTATGGTGCCACTCAAAACTACTAATTTTTTAGGAAGAGGGAGAAAGATAACCTAAAAGGCTAAAACTTGAAAAAAATGAAACTTAAAGGAAAACTAAAGTTATACACTAGACTAAAAAGGGATAATGAAACTCAAAACTCTACACACTTGGCTCCTTCTAACAAAAAATATAACTTGCACAAACTTGTTGCAGTAGGCTCTTGCATAAATGTTTCACTAAGAGGTCAAAACACAAATAACTTACAAAGGGAGGAGAAAAAGCTTCACAATTAACAAGCTATAAGTACTTCATAGACAAAATCAACAACCTACATTAGCTTACTATTTGCAGCAAAGGTATTAAAATATGAGAAAAAAAACCACAAGGAAGAGAAAAACTCCACGAGATAGCTTGATCAATCATTTAAGCATACACAAATACTTGCAAGAACAAGATGACAATAATTTCATTACCAGAAATGAGAAAGATTTTCCTCTAAATTCCATATCCAAAAGAGTTACAAAAGATGCAAAAAATCTATGCCAAAGGACTGTAAAAGTCACTAAGTCTCCAACTACATAATCTGAACTCTCAAAAATGAGTTACAAAAGTGAATAAATAAGCAACACCAAGTGGTTCCACCCAAAAAGGCTCTAGAATCTTCATTTTCGTAAGCCTCCAAAAGGCCTAAAATCTAGCCACTAGATTTCATCCAAAAGAGCTCCAAATAGATGAAAATGTCAAACTTGACTTTGTCCAACATGATGACACCTCAAATTTCCCACAAAAATCTCTCAAAAAGCATTTAAAACTCGCTATATGCCCTCCACATGTTGGAAAACTGAAACCAATCTCCTCTAAATTCTTGGCATGTCATAAATCTTCTTAAAAGGATAATTCCTTGAATAAGTCTTCATAAGAGGAGTGTGTATCATATTTTTGCATGAGAATAGATACATGATCTTAATGGTTTATAAAAACACCATGAGAATCATATACTTTACATTTTTTCCCTCCAATGCAAAAAAAAAATGAAATGGTCAAATTGACCATACATTTGTAAAGAGAAAACTTAAGTCATGAGACTTAGTCTTCATGGCATAACATAAAGGGGACGTAGCACCTCACTATAGAGCACATCTAAATGCAAGAATTTTGCAACAATACAAAGACATTTAAAATTCCTTAGGCATGAAGAGGCCATGGGTCTTATTAGTTTCATTGAGCAATTTTAAAGCAAAAGGTAAAAATACCTTTATCCCATCGATATGTTTTAGGGAAAAACCCTAAGAACAAAAGCAAAAGTAGAAACAAAATATTCATTTCATTTGTTCAAAGCTTCTTGAGGAAGCTAAGCTGCTACCAAGGGTTTGTGGAGCTCTGCTACAGGCTTTTATGGGTCTTCAATGGCAGATTTTTGAGTTGTACAGAGGCATTTTATTTGTATTTTATGTTGAATTTCCCCAAAGAGAAATTGGTAAGTTGTTTCCTAGTAACAAAACTGAGAAAATACTTCTATTTTTTGATGATAAAGGCATTTTATGGCCATGGATTTTTTGAATTCACTAATATTTTCCATGTGTTTTCTTCCTTTGTGATTTCTCTTCTACTTGGCCACCATGTTTTTGAGTCTTTGGAAAACAAATCATATAGAAATGTTGGAGAACAAGAAACAAATTTGGGTAAGTTGAGCTCTGTATCTTTTTGAATATATTTTGTTTCTTCTTGCAAAGAAAAGCAACACTTTATTTCAATGGTCACGGCCATATGAAGTTGTTTTCTAGATTTTATATATTCTTCCATACTATGCTTCTCCACTTTGTAACCAGGCTCGAGTCTATGAGAAAAAAAAACAAATGATGAATAATTTTTTTTTTCCTGTGCATTCTTTATGGCCATGGCTCCATTGTTTTGATATTGCACATTCTAAGAAGGCATTTCTCTTTATATTTTAAATGAAACCTTGATATTTTAAATGAAAATTATTTTTCCCTTTTCCTCTGTAGATTACTTTTGTTTGTAAAAACATAGTATCATTTTCTTTTATGGCCATTTTGGGTTATTTTAACCTCTAGACTTCATTAGACTCAATATTATCCTCATACAGTTGTTCCTTCTTTTCATTTTATAGTTTTCTCTACATGTACAACTTCTATGTTCTAAGAAAAAGATATTATTTGAGCCACGACCATATCACATGTTGCATATTTTTCTGTTGAATGACATTGTGGCTTTATTGAATTAGTTGGGTCAAGGGTTTTGAACTGGGAATAAAATATGTGTTGTAATTGTGCTCTCAAGTCATGCAGTGATCTTCATACTTTATCTTCCTAGCCATTTGAGCTTTTCTATGCATACATTGTCCATTGATATGCTTGACTCTTAATAACTCAAAAGGAACACTGTCCTTTGAATTGTTCTTTGATTACTCATTCAGAACTAGATGTTACCCTTTATTTCCACCTTGAATTATCTTATTCCTTCTCTTAACAACTTTATCATGTTGTATATGATCATATTTTGCAGACTCTGTTATGTCTATCATGTTACTCTCATTCCTTGAAACTCTGTGTATTTCTGAGTCTATCCTATTATTCTTAAATGTTTCTAAGAATGTATGCATTTTATATATGACACTTGGCCTATGATCATACATTTGATATTCACTGTCTAGATTATGATCACTTAATGATTAACATCTTTTATATTCACTGTCACATGTAGAAACAAATGACTATTCCACTTATCTCCTGATATTATTGATATCTTCTTGATAGCTCCAGATATTTGATTCATTCTTTATGAGTTATGTTTTTTAATCACATGCCACTTATGACAGTGACCAATAACTTGTTGGAAACAAGTAACACTAAGAGGGGGGGTGAATCGGTGTTTTGCAAAAAATAACTTTATTATTCTGACCATTAACCCACTCTAAGCATTCAACCAAAAGAAATATGCAAAAACAGAAAGCAAATAACCACAACAGAATAACACAAGCATTTTTCCGTAGAAACCTTGTTAGGGGAAAAACCACAGTGGATGGCCAATCCACAATATAATCTGAATATACTCAAAAAGAAGTTTACAATATGGAAATGTAATTGTATTTAGGCTCACTACCTAGAGCTCATTGCTCAAAATAGGAAGGCACACTGCCTTACAAAGATTTGGATTAGATCCAAGAGAATGAACTAAAGGAATAACATCTACAAATTCTTGATTATAGTTCCGGTTAGGCTTAGTTGTTGATCTTTTGTCCTTCTGACTTATATTGCAGTTCTCCTCTGCTTTGCTCTGACTCGCATCACACAATCTTTATGCAGAAGTGAAACTGTTCATAAAATCTCTCTAACATTCTTCTAATATTCACAATACACATCAACATACCATGCATACACACCAAAATGATATAATGGATCATACATATATATCCACGACTAACAATTTAATCACAACAAGTCAACTTTAATAAAACTTAAAAATATTAGCAACTGTCGGCTCAAATCTTAAGAATTATTCAATGTGCATCCACAACGGTCGATCATAGCTTAGCTCAGACCCAAAAAATAATGATCAAACACAAAAATATTTGAATAAAAATTCCTTGAATATCTGCACTACATTTTATCAACTGAGTTGGCCCCAAAATACTGATAAACAAAAAAGTATCAACTAGATCTCCAAACTTACACATGACTTGGTACGGGGCACTAAGATTTTTTGATAACACAAGAAATACATTGATGCACCTTTTGTGGGATCCACAACTCAAAATAACAACTAGAAATCTGCACATGAATCGTTGAACACCAAACTGTTGGATGCTTTGTTCTTCCTGACTATCCTCAATCTGACTGCCAGTGTAAACAAATGGTGTCATGTGGATTCAATTTATCGACTAGGATTTCCATCAATGACAACACCAAAGCATAATTGCAGTGTCTCTTTCCAACAATCTCCCCCTTTGGCATCAATGGCAACACTTAGTGAAAAATGACTAAGTGCCAGATCAAAACCAACATGAATTACACTGCCACTTCAAAACTTCAAAAAGAAACTTTAGACTCAGCTCATAAAAGAAACTCCCCCTATGACTATACATTTTTCACTGTACACTTCTCCCCCTTTGATATGAATGGAAAAAATTGGGGAAACTAAACAAAATTCCAAAACTGTACAGGTATGAACCTGTAACTTACAAAAGTTTGAAAATGTCTGCAAAATATTGCTTCAACACTCTTAAATTTTTGTCACAAACCTTTATGAGACTCTCCAAAACTGTTATGTGACCACACATTAAGTAAGATTGAGCTTTTGTGGAATCAAGATTCTTTGGGTCACTAACTACCACAATAAATTTTTCTTCCTTCAAAGAACTCACCATTATCTCAATCTTCGAAAAAATTAGTCCTCTGAGTTCACTTACTCTCCCAAAAATCCTATCATTTTCACTCTTCAAGCATCTTATTTTGTCAAGTAGAGATGTTACTTGACCTTCTTGCTGAGCAACATCACCAGCCAATGGATCAAAAGTATTAGAAATGATAGCCAATTGGTTTTCAAGATCCTTCACCTTTTTCTCATTACCTTCAGTAAACTTGGACAAAACCAAACATGCCTTATAAGCCTTTCCAACTTCAAATATAGAACCTTGAATTTTCTTCATGTAGGTGGCTATCAGATTCTTATCCTCTGTAATCACTTCCTTCAACCAACTAAGTCTTTTACCATTAAACTCTTTTTGCACTTTATCCTCAGAAAATTTCTCAAGAGACTCAAATTGAGTACTTACAACATTTATGATCTTCTTTAGCTCACTGGAAGTGGAACCAAATGGATCCATGAAATGAGTAGGCATTAATTTCTGTAGAACTCCAGATGCAAGGCTTAGCAATTCACTATCCTTTATGTGATACTTTAGAATCTTCTCACTGGCCTTATCTAGAGCAATTGATGTGACCTTCATCATCTGAATTGGGGAGAAAGTGGATAGATTGATTGAGCTTTCATCCAATTCAGGATCAAAATCTTCCTGGTGCTCCATCAAAGATCTCTTCACTACCTTGGCAGTGTCTCTTTCCTCCATTATGATCTCCTTAACTTGAGCTTTTTCTTCTTTAGCCTTGGGTTCTTTAGAGACTATTTCCGGATTTCATTTAGGCACTTCAATCTCTTCATTTTGCACCTCCTATCCTCAGCTAATACCACCTTAGAAAATTTAGTTTCCATAGGTGTCTCTGTATTTTCCACATTAGAAGGAATTTGAAAATACTTAGCATTTGCATTTACTTCCTCATTTTTTGAAACATTTTTTAGTATTCATTTCCTCAACATTTATCTTATTCTTTAACATAAACTCTTCCAAAATCTCCTTGGTTTCACCAAAAACAACATCAGTTTCACCAATCATGAGTTTATTCACCCTTGTCTTGCTCTTAAATTCCTTTTTAGCTTTTTCAAGGAGTGAATTCATCTCCTCAATTGACATTTCTGGACATAAATCTGCAAGAATTCTCTTCCTTAGATTCTCTTCTTTTGTTCTAGCACTTAATCTTCTTGAATCCAAAATATTAGACAGACTCTTTGGTAAGCCAAACATAATCTTGACAAGAACTTTATTGAAACTGTTCATATGTTTTATTGTGGCTTCTTCAATAATTATTTGACCTAATTTATCAAAAGTTTCATACAATGCATAGAGGGGCTTAAGATTACCATCCTTGATAACTACATTCTCAACTTCCTCAATTGACATACCAGATTTATCAACTTTTTCCTTCTTTGATATTTCTTCTTTTTCGAAAAACTTGCTCTTGTTTAATTCGATAGCCTAAGTTCCAGTAGCTTTCATTTCTCTCAGAAATTCTTCAGATTTTGTTTCCTCATCTTCTGAAACAGGTTTGTATGTTCTTGTGCTTTTATTCTTCTTCCTTTTACCAGAAGGCTTGTCTTGAGCTGGCTTGGCTGTAGGGGAACTCCTTGTAGATCTAGTACGAGCAGCAGATGCTCCCAGACTATCAGACTCTATTTTTTCTTTCTCTTTTGCCTCTTCTCTCCTTCTTCTCACTTCTTTAAATTTTCAAGTATGCCCATATTTTCTACAAAAACATCTACCTCTTTTCTTACTCTCTTGACTATCACCAGTTTTTACAGTTCCACATGAACTTGCATACTTTTGTCTACATGATTTATGAACCTCTCTTCTCCCTAATCCAAAGGTGAACTCAACAAGTGATTTGCATACATTTTCAGAATGTTCTCCTCTACTTTGTATCCCATAGGCATGGTCCATATTGTTCTGGGATCAACAGCTTCCATGTAACATTGGTCAATATCCACCATGAAATAGATAGTATCTTTGTACTGTTCCACAATTGAAGTGGTAATTCTTTCCCTGGCATGCATCATATTCTTAAAAAAATTAAAGTACCCCCAGAGGGTAGTATTTATGACCTAATGATCACCAATTCCAAACAACATGTTCCTTATATGAACAACTACAAGCTCATCATTTTGCCAATGTATCTTTCCAACACTCGGAACCTCATCCATGAAATAGAAAAATAAGCACAATAGTAGATTACCATATTTGCAAGCATTCTTCTTATCTTTCTTGATTTTACTCAGATTCTCCATCAACTAACTTCTAAGTAGCTCGCACAAGTCATATTCTACATTTTGCTTCACCATCTCATATGCTGCATAGATGGCCATACCAGATACAAAATTATCCTAGCTAGAATGGTATATGTTGTAGCCAATGACCATTGATGCAAATTTTACATCCACTTCAGCAATATCTTTTATTCTCATTACCCTTCTGTCCCATTGTGCACTTGTTGCCTTAGTAACCTTCTCATTCTTCACATATTTCAAGACTGGGAGTCTATCGGTGGAATTCAGACCCATGACTACACATATAGCCTCTTTTGTGATCTTGAAGGGTATATTTACCCACATGAACTCGACATGAACATGGCTCAAAATGTATCTAACCCATTCATTTTCCTCGAATATGGGAAATTTCACAAACTGCGTGAAATTCTTCTCTTCTAGGGTTTAAAATTATGGCTTTACAATAAAGTCTTCTCCAATTATATGATAGGAATACAGATTCATTATTTGGGAGCTTCCTAATTCTTCAATGTTGGCATGTATATAAGCCCTAATATCTTCTGTGTGTAATACTCTGTACGGTACAGATGAAAATGCTCCTAAGGGCTCGGTCTCAACAGACTTATAAGGATGCCATTTGAATTTAGGATAGGGTCTTTCCTTGACCTCTACTACCAATGGAGTGGCCATGATTGCAAAATAAAAAATTCACAAGATTTTCAATAAATACCTTTCCATTGGATCAGAGTTTAATGGCATAATCTTCTTCACGCTTTGAGTCTCTCCACAAATCTACAAAGTTCACTCTAGGGCTCTTCAAACTACTTTTCACCAAAATGAAAAGTGACAAATGAAGGATAGAAATGTTCTTTTATCATCTGCATACCTAACCCTTCTTGTCACAATAAATGCCTTTATCCTAATTCATTTGGTTACTTTATTTTCATGCACTAAGATAGATAATTCTTCAGTGGATTTCCAAAACTCTATAATACTGCCTCCAATTGGGTTAAACAACATTTGACAAGCATTAATTCACCTACTGGACTGGTCCACATTCCAATATCAATTGCCTACAGGGGTTAAGGGATTTTTCTTTTGACAGCTCCCCCTAGGCCAAAGGCCTAAAACTAATTCCCAGAGGAATTACCAGAAGTAGATTTTGGTGTTGTCATATTTCCTTCAACAAAGGAATTCTTTTTCACCCATTTCTTCTACATTTGCCTTCTGATCACATCTGTAGTAACTTTCCCTTTTCCTTTGAGATCTTGTTGTGTATTCTATCTTACCAGACCTCTTATGTTCCAACATAATCTAGTAATATGGCCAAAGTTGTTGTAGTTCTAACACACAACATTTCTCTGTTCAGACCAACTGTTCCACTAATTTTTCCTTGATTTGCATTGGTTAGAAATATTCCCAAGTCTATTGCATGCATAGCATCTGATATATTTATGAAATTTATTCATTACAACTCTACATTCACTTGAATTATGACCATACTTATAGCAATTAAAGCACAAACCTGAGAATGATGGTCCACTTGTGTTCATCTTGCTCCTACACTGAGAAGCCATATGACTGAATTTGTTGCAAGAAAAAAAATAGCCATTGAATCTTTGATCATTTGATTGTCTTACCAGATTCCTTGTAGCTCCATTCACCTGATTTCCTTGCCTGAATCTCCCTTGTCCGGATTTCTTTTTTCCAAATCAAAAATTTCTCCTTCTTCATATCCAAGATCTCGCCTGTCACCATTAGTCCTCTCACCTTTAATCAGTTCATCAAGTTTGGATGAATTGTTTTTGAATTTCTCCTTGTACTCATTTGCGGTAGTAAGTTCATCTCTGAGATCATTAAGCTATTTTTCAAGCATTTCCTCAATTTTTTTAGATTGTTCCAATTCATTGTCCAATCGGTTGCATTGTTTAGATTTTTCTTTCAAGGATTGAGCAAGCTTTTCTTCATTCTTCTTTCTATCTTCAATTTCCTTGGTCATTTTCATCATGATGGATTCCATCTCACGCTTCAGGGCAACATTTTCTCTAGAAAACTTTTCACACTCTTTTTTTTTCTCCTTCAAGTCATGACTAAGTTGTTCATCTTCCATGCTTTTGTTCTTCTTGAGATGATCACATAATTCCTTTCTTTTCTCCCTTGCTTCATTGATTTTTTCTTTTAATTACTGGATGAATTTTTCTACATTATGAGGACTTTCCTGTAGTTCTCGGTTCTCAGATTTTGACTAGTCAAGATCATCTAGGGCCACCATAAGTTGCTGTTGAAGACTGCTTGTATCCATTGAAAACACTTTCTAGGATCTCCCCAAGCTTATAGACTTCTTTTGAGGTACTAGCTCTGATACCAATTGTTGGAAACAAGAAACACTGAGAGGGGGGTGAATCAGTGTTATGAAAAAATTAACTTTATTATTCTGACCATTAACCCACTTTAAGAATTCAATCAAAAGAAATATGCAGAAATAAAAAGCAAATAACCACAACACCATAACACAAGGATTTTTATGTGGAAACCTTTCTAGGGGAATAACCACGGTGGATGGCCAATTCACAATATAATATGAGTATACTCAAAAATAAGTTTACAATATGGGAATGCACTTGCATTCAGGCTCACTGTTTAGAGCTCACTGCTCAAAATAGACACATTTCCATATAGAGATTTGGATTAGATCCAAGAGAATGAACTGAAGGAATAGCATCTACAAATGCTTGATTACAGTTCCAGTTAGGCTCAGTTTTTGATGTTCTATCCTTCTGACTTATACTGTACTTCTGCTCTGCTCTGCTCTGCTCTGACTCGCATCACACAATCTTTATGTGCAAGTGAAATTGTGAATAAATTGCTCTAACATTCTTCTAATATTTGCAATATACATCAACATACCACACATATGCACCAAAATGATTTAATGGATCATTCATATATATCCACCACTAACAATTTAATCGTGTAGACATGCAAAATTAGCATCATGCATTTAACGATAAATCAAGTTCATTAAATTCAATCTCTAAAGTCCTCCATTTAAATTAAACAAATTCATCTTAACCATTAACATCATTCCCTTTAGCTAAATAAATCAAAACATTTATTTAACTAATTCTAAATCACTTTTCATCTCCTTTTGATTTATTTTAATCTATAAATCTAAGTCAAAAAGTTGAATCATCTAATCCCTCACTAAATTAATCTAATCCCGATTAATTTAATCTAACTCATGTCACATCCTCTAGCTTTTCCCACTTGCACAAATAAATCAATTTATTGATTTATTAAATTCTCCATTTCTCTCAAAATGGCATCTTTGAGGGAATATTCTTCTAATTTGAATTTTCCCTCCCACATGACATGTACATCCAACAAAACATTTAAGAGCTCTTACATGTCTCTTACATGTCTCTTGCACAAGTCAAACTTAGCATTTAACTCATCTTGTCATCAAATTCAAATTTCAAATCTCCCCCTCTTTGGTACATTGACCAAAATGTGCTCATTCCTCAACCTCTCACATGTTGAAAAGTGGCACCTTTTCATTGGTGGATCTTTAGTCCCACATCCTCAATGTTTGGCATTCTTTTATCTTGCTTGGCTATAAATAGAGAGTTTCTCTATTGTATTAATCCTCCACAATCATAGGCATTTGATCTACAACTTCATGGAAAGTTACTCTCTTCATATTCAGACCTAATTTTTTCCATTGTCATAGCATTGCATCTTCATCATTGGCTTGTCAAGGGTTGGGAAAGGGCCACTTTTCATATCAAAGTGGCACCAATCCACTATGGAATAGGTATATATTATGCTTCTTTTATGCTTTCAATTAGTTTATCTTGTTTGTGAGGCATGACGTATCATTTCATAGGAGCATTTGTAGATCTGCATAGCTTGAACCAACCCATTGCTAATGTATGTTTGATATTTGAGTTGTTTGTAGATTTATGGTGCACACAAATCGCAACAAGTTGTCTTTAATAAAAATTAAAAATATTAGCAATTGTTAGCTCAAATATTAAGAATTATTCAATGTGTATCCACAACGATCAATCACAACTTAGCTCAAACCCAAAACATAATGATCAAACAAAAAAATATTTGAATAAACATTCCTTGAATATCTGCACTACATTTTATCAACTGAGTCGGCCCCAAAATACTGATAAACTGAAAAGTATTAACCAAATCTCCAAACTTACACATGACTTGGTACGAGGAACTAATATTTATAGATAACATAAGAAATATGTTGATGCACCTTTTGTGAGATCCACAACTAAAAATAACAACTAGAAATTTGCATGTGAATCGTTGAACACCAAATTGTCGGATGCTCTGTTCTTCCTGACTATCCTCAATCTGACTGCTGGTGTAAAAAAATGGTGTCATGTGGATTCAATTATCGACTAGGGTCGCCATCAATGGCAACACCAAAGGATAATTGCAATGTATCTTTCCAACATAACTCACTGCCATAAATGATGTGTAGTTAACAATCATAAAGAGATGAACTTACTTTCTATTGCTTATATGCAATTCTGTTGAAAGATTGAGTTCTTATAAATAAACTTCTTCATTGTTTTCCTATGTTGTTCCACTATGCATGCACACTCTTCATGATGATTGTTTATGGTAAGGATGATGTTAAACATGACAACAATAAATGATGTGAAACATGATGTAAATGAATCATTTTATGTATGCCTGTTCACTATCATTCCATGACCATGTTGATATGTTGACTCTTAATAATTCATTTCCATTTTAAATGAGCTCAAATGAGCTCATTATTCGATAACTCAACATGTTGGGCTCAACCCTTGTGGGAGCCACATTTTAACCCACATGCTGCAATTTGATAAAACAACAACATTACTTTTCCTGTATCTGCACATGAAGCAAACAAGTAAGAAAAATAAATTCATATTTTGGATGTGTTTGATGAATTCATTGTTCTCTAGGACATTCAAGGTTTGTATGCTTGTTCAATGTGTTTGGAGATCAGTTTATATGTTCATGGGTGCTTATACATGTAATGTGAGAGACATCCATTGCTTAGAGCATTGTTCTAACATCATTGTTATTGCCAAATGTAGGAAGTAGGAGCAATAAGGAGCTTGGAGGGACACAAGCAGCTCAGGGCAGCAACAGAGCAAGAAAACACACCAAACCAATCATTCAGGCAATAATTGGCCTCTTTCCTTATATGTGCATTCTATTTCATTACCTATCAATGTATAAAATTTTCTTCATCTACATTGAAAAAGTTAGTCTCGCGGGTTGTGTGAGACAAATATACACTTTTGAATCAATAAAGATTACTTTTTAGAAAGATTTGTTTAAATTTTTTCTATGTTACATGCAATTGTATAAATGCAATGATCTGTTACTATAATGTTGTAATATTTCTAATTTTTTTGTTTATACAATTGAATGTAATAGGAAATATTAATACAAAATGTACCTTTTTCTTAATTTCTAAACAAAAAGCTCAGCCTAATTGAGCAAGTAGTGAAATTAGGTAACAAAAACAACATCCAGTTGATAACCAATTGACCATTTGACATAAATGACAACACCATTCTTGCAACATATTTCTCCTCTCAATTTGGATAGTTCATCTGATATGAAAATATATAAAAGAAAGCATTCTTCTTCATTCCAATCTAACCATGAACTTTGAAACTTTTGTGACATTGCAATCATACACACTTGAGCTTATTGCAAAAATGTGCATATCAAAATTTCAGAGAAAAACAAGTGAAAAATTACAATGGATGTAATTCAAGATAGCATGGTTAAGGTAAATGTATGAATTTGGTTTTATTAATATGGCTTGTTCTTTATTGGCTAATTTGGAATTCTTTTGAGTATTGAATTGTAGTATTTGTGGTTGATTTCTTTAATTCATACTTCTATGATGACTTCTATCCAAATTTCTAAATTACATTTTGGTGAACTTGATGTAAACACATGTATTTGATGATTTTTTGTACAAAATTGTAGAAATTTTGTAGCTACAAGAAGTGTGACATAATTGATCCATAGAACATCACATCTGTGACCTAGAACGCCACAACCAGCTTTCCTTTTGACACATTTTATTAACAAAGTGACGCATGAATTTTTTTTTGAGTCGCATTTCTCAAGTTTTGTTTTTTGTGTTTTGCAAGTCTGAGACAATACACCACATATGATATTTATAACACCGCACTTGTTGTTTCTGACACCACAATCAATACATAGTGCACTATAGTCACTCATTCCTGCACCATAGTTTCTTTTCTATGTGACACATTTGAACCTTACTACACCACAAGTGACTGTCAAAAATAGGAAAGGTAAAATCTTGATATATTCTTTGTTGTTTCTAATTTTTTCAAATAGAGCAAGGATTTTTGTGTTATTGATCTATTTCTTTCTAGCTTGTGGTGTATCTTTCAGGTTATCTAACACATTTCCTTTTGGCGCTTAAAATTAACATGAGAATTTTGTTTTGGTTCTCTTAAAAAGAACAACATAATTATCATTTTTCTATGTGGTTTAAAATGAATAGCGTGATTGAACATGTCATACTTCAATCAGTGCTCTAAAATTAGTAGACCTTACTTTGGAGTACCTAAAATTAAGAGTTGTTCATTGTGTTTGATGTGCTTGCACATGTCAATCTTGTTATGTAAGGTGTGTGGCTACATATCCTCTCCCCCTGCACTTCGTGTGATTTTGGGTGATGATAAATAACAACACGTAAACCGTCCCCAATTTTTTTTAAGTAGGAGGCTTGCCCTGGGATACATCTTTAGAGAACCCAAGGGTTCAACCTCAAGAAACATTTTCTGGTGCACTATAGAAATTAGATGAGAGAAAAAGCTATAGTTTGATCTATGCATGTAGCGCTCCAGACTTCTGCTGGGGGTGTCTAGTTTTTTGGGCCCTGAGGAGACGTCTGAGAGGTTGATGATGTTCATAAAGATCCACCCACTGAGAACCTTCATTTTTAGAAGCCTTTAAACTTATCAAATGTCATTGATAATGGTGCAAGGGATGTGAATCGTTCTATAAAGCTACTCATCATATACTTTCTTAGGTCAAGATAGAATATTCTTGGTTTGCTAGCAATAGCCTCTTACGGGGAAGAAAGAAGGTGTGCTCGTAGTGCCCATCAATGACCTTGTGTCACTGGATTTCTACTATTCACCTTCGTATAGAGAAGGTATTTGACTTTGTCAAGTATCTAATATTTCTAAGTATTTACCCCTTTACTATGAGGTGGGCCTGATATCATTTGACAAACTTGTTCTACCACTAAATAGGTTGCACATGTTTTGAGTCTTGTTATTACCAGTGTAAATAGTTATCATTGACACAAACCATCAAAAATCACTAATAAAATATTATCCACTATATTTCATGTTTAAAAAAATGAATTACATCTAAAATCAGAAAAATAATCAAGATAAAGGTTCCTTAGAGGTTAATTTTTTTTAAAAATTGTACACTGCATTTGTCAACCTGTGCGCCACAACTACGTATTTGGAAAAAAAATAGTGTGACACATATGTTGGCCTATGCGACACATTTGTCTATTGAAACATTGCATCTTTATCCTATAACACATATGTTGCTCTCTATACTACATCTGCAGTCAGAATTTAGTCTGAAATTTTCCATAGAAAACAACACATCTATCTGTGTCAGTCACAATTGATAGGTCTTGTAATGCATCTATTGCACATAGCACTGTAGTCATCGTCTTCTACATTGCAATTGATATCACCTACACCACATTTATGGATTTCCCTACTACATCTATTTGATAGAAAAAATTAGTCTATTTTCAGAGGGTGCCTAAACCTAATCTTAAATCACACAAAAATCAGGGTGTGAATAATCACTTTTTTTGCATTTTCAACAAATTTTTAGCTTTCCTCGATTAAACATATCATTTTAGGGTCATATCACAAAGTCCATAGAATCTTTTCTTGAGAATGTTAAAATCTGAAAACCCAAAGCAAATTTAGAATTCAAAAGTCCAGTGTCATCATAGTGAGAATCATGAAAACTTGGTCTTTTTAAAACTATCTCCATAAGAAAAAGTGGGATTACAACTCACAAGTCTAGTTGTCCAATTCACATTTTTATCAAACCCCCATCATCACCAGAGGTTTAGGAGTTTCAATTGGTTACATAAGTCCAAAACTATTTTTTTTTAAGGTAATCATCTTTTAGGATCAAAAGTCAAACATCTAAAGTTCTTTTGCATTCAAAATATCTTCAAAAAATACCAAAAACATAGAATAGATTCATTCTAGTTTGCATTCATATCAAAACATCAGAAAAAATAAGTGACACAATTCCCTCTTTATGTTTTTCACACGATCACAAGTGAAACACAAAGAGATGGATCCAAATTGTAGTACTCCTCAGTTTGCCTTTTTGTTTTTGATAGACTTGGTTGTGTTTGGACATTATGATATTATTTGATGATACTTGGATATTATGATACTTTGATGTACAGTTATGATATTACTTGATGACACTTTTATCTCTAATGTTTATGTGTATATCATGCTCAGTAGATCAGTTTAATTGATTATGTGGGTTATTACTAATATGAGTATAATGTGATTATTATATGTATGTTCTTATCATAATTTGATATTTGATTATTGTGTGTTGATGTTTTGGTGAAGGGGAATAGTGTCACATCACTCACTTGCGAGTGCCCTGTGAATCTGCGATTTTCCCTTCATGGTGTGTTTGCTTGTTTGTCTATGTACATGCTCGATAGTGTGGTTTGCTATAGGTTGCAGGTACCAGGCATCGACTCCACCTGAATTTCTAGGTTTGAGCATGCCTTATACCCAATGGAGATAGTTGATTTGGAGATAGCATCAGGTCCCACACGTTGAGCCATCATCCTTGAAGAGGATGAGTATCCAGTTGGTCACCCCATCAATGTTGTCTGTCGTTTTCAGTCAATTACTTTTTTTTTGATCTGGTTTATGTTTTGGTATTGCTATTGTTATGTAGTGATTTAACTTAGTTTTGCTTGATAAATGATTTGATTAATTAATGAATTGAATAAATTATTTCATTGAAACATCATGATAATAGTTATAAATCTTGTTGATTAAATTATTTAATTAAATTAGTAGTTTAAAAGTATTGAGGTAACTAAATACAAGCATAAATATATTTATTGAGAGATGGCTTATAATAAATTAAAAGTGATAAGATATTGTAATGTAAAAATGAAATATTTTATTTCAAGTTGCAACAAACAAATGGTCAAATAAAATAGTAATATAAATAAATAATTAAAAGTGGGTTTTGTTGGAGCATTAAATGGAAATTCCATTTGGGGACTGCCGATAACAACCCATTGACCATGCAACTCAAGTGGTCACAAGAAATTTAATTATTTGCCAAAAAATGAAAAGGCAAGGAATATTCTATAGTTTCATTTTTGAAGATAATTACCTTTTGGTAGACTTTTGATGAATATTAATTGGGAGTCTCAAATTGGGAAGGGGGTTTTTCTTTTGGGTTTTCCCATGAATTGTCATCGGGTTCTAGAAACTAATTTTGGGAATTTTTCCATGAAATTTTCTCATGTTTTTGAAAACTTTCTTGGGGGTTTTGGAAGCTGGGAATTGGGGGTTTTACAGTGATATGGAGACTCAGAAGGAGTAAAAGCTGGAATTGGAAGATCTCTCCATCAAGACTTCAGCTCTAGCAAGCTTGTAAACCAGGTTCCATTATTATTCCTCCATTTTAATGTTGAATTAGAAACAAATAATGCAAGATTGTGCTATTTGAGCAAAAAAAATTGTTTGAATTCGAATTGTGCTTATTCCATAAGTTTTATGCTTTTTATTACTCTATATTTTTCTCCAATTTTTTTTGCCATATTTCTGTTATCTTAGTCTTAGCTCAAATCATGGCTATTGAACCCGTGATTGCATGCAATTAAGAATGGTGGATTCTTGGTAGCCACAGTCTTTTCTTCCCTATGCATTCAATATCCTTATGCTTAAAACTTATCATATTTAGCCACCCTTGTTTCTTGTTTTCTGGATTATTCCTTAGCAATTTGACAAAAATAATTGAGTGTCTCCCGACCTCTCTTCATGTTATGAACTTGTAGTTAACAGAAATTTGTTATTAATTGACCTTTATTAAGTTTTCGAATCTTGGCATTGAAATTATTTGAGAAAGACCCCTTTGGCTCTAGCATTTGAAGTAATGTCTTTGTATTAAGCTCTTATTTCTACATGATTCGATTTGGGTAATTGGCTTTGTTGTCTTTGTATTGTGAATGAATTTCATTTTATTCTTTTCTAGCCAATATGCATGTTGCCAATTCATCTCGACGTCGGCTCCTTGAAGTTGATATTCATTCTCGCTTGCTTCTATATATTAAAGATTTGTAAATGAATTTCAATCATCTCTTGCATATTCCTGTCGCCCATATGACACACTATGTTTTTTTTTGTTTTAGTCTGCTATTTATAGCTTGTTCAGTTTCTTGAAATATTTTATTATGTGGTCAATAGTTGTGCATTGTAGCATGTAGCCAATGCATTGAATACATGGGGTTTCACATTTTTTTTTAAGTATCTAATTGGGACGCATTTCTCAACTGTTCTAAACCCCTCTTTTAGCGCCATGAAATTTGTAGTATTTGCTATTTATTTTTCCTTCGTAATGGTTGCCGCCCCTCTCTGCAGGCTGGGTCGAGCTTGTATTGTTATCATTCAGTCATTGATAGGTATTCTGTAATGCATATTGAATGCAATCTATCTATGAATTTCGCTTTAGATGCATATTTATATAGATTTAAGTTTAAATATAAATACATATAGTGGATCTCTAATTTTTTTTGGGGGTTATCGCCATAATCTGTGGCCGATTTATTTGGTATACATAAATCTGTTCTTTTAAACAAGTATTAATACTATTAAAATGAGATAACATATAAGTATGCTTATTAAGTTATAAATATATACATATATTTGTATATATATGTAGAAACATTTATATATAAGTATTTTTTTATCAATATCTATATATTAGTTTTTGTATTCTATGTTCTCTAAAATATAGCTTTAATAGATGAAATACCAGAATATATATATGTGTGTTGTGTCTTTGGAGTACATTAAGAGATTATTGTTTTCCTTATTACCATTTGATCATGGTTGTAATATATATGAAACATAAAAACAATTGATTTTAAAAGATTGATATAGATAAATTTAAATAAATGAAAGTTAGTGTATATAGAAAAAGATTATCTCTGATTTAGATGATTAGTTAGTAAATGTGAGATGATTACCTTGGAAATCCATTCTAGATTCCATGTGAAATTATTGCTCAAGTTTTTTATGTGAAGCAAGTGAATAATTGTTGTTTTGAGAAATGAATTGTGAGATTTTGTTCAAATGTTTAGGCCATCTTGTGAAGAGCATATTAGGAGTCTTCCAGAGGCTAAGGGAAATGGTCTTCATGATGGAATTCGATGTTAACCGTTGAGATGATTGTTTTGTATTAAATGTGTATATGATGATATTTAGCCTTGCATAGTATATTCACTAATGTGGTTGGAACTTATGTGTGGGAAGGGTTATGTCTCGCCTTATGATTTATGTTAATGAGATTTTTTGATTGTGCAAGTGGCTTTGCTCTTTGGATTTTATTGGGGTCTCCTTGTTGTCAGTAGGGGAGTGGCTCTCAATGGGGGACGGTGCACAAAGTGGCACCTAGGTAACCCATGTGGAAGTTTCGTAATCAAGTGATAACCTTAAAATGAACTAGGGGGTCAAGTAGTAATCACACTAATCAAGATAAGTGAATGCCTCAATCATGGCTCAAGTGCTCATATAGGCTTGAGATGAGTAGAGAAGGCCTGGAATGGAAAGATCAACTACCTCATCCTCACAAGAGGTACATTG
Organism: Sequoia sempervirens; assembly: GCA_007258455.2. NCBI lineage: Eukaryota > Viridiplantae > Streptophyta > Pinopsida > Cupressales > Cupressaceae > Sequoia > Sequoia sempervirens. Next base: position 95,138 of record VDFB02133103.1, on the reverse strand, counting down.
ATTCCGCATAGGTTTGCATGAGGGGCCGAAGATTGGTAGAGGCTACCAGGGTAACCCAGGATGGGGGCTAAGGCCTAGGAAGATCTACTTGGGTAACCTATGACAAAATATGTGATGAAAATCCTCCTACAACAACCTAGTATTCCCTTGTCTATTGTTTCCCTTTGATGTTGTGTACCTCTGGAAGTGGTGTACTGTCATTTGATGTTGAACTATACTTGTGCATTGTTGTCATGTTAGCCCTTCTGTTGTCTTATGTCTTTGAATAATTGTGGTGGTGGGACCCTTTCACTATCTCCTAGCATGAGGGGTGGTCCTTTGGGTTCCACATGGTCGGGTGGAATGTGCCTTGTCCTCCATTGGGTTCCCTCACTTGGTTTGTGTTCATGGTGACAACTCTTGATTTTGAAGACTTCTGCACTTGTTCTAGTTCATGTGGATTATCTTTCATTTATTGTATCATAAACTATTGAAATATGTATTTATCTTCTAATGTATTCCCCTCACCTATTTGTGAGGAGGCATTTTGGTTCAAGATGTAATAATGTATCATTGTAATTATTGTAAACTCTCTCTTGTAATGATGAATGTAATTGATATTATTTTCAATTTAATGAATATTGATGTTGTTATATTGTTAGTATTAAATGGATAACTTCATATTAGTTGATCTAGTAAATGTGATGATGAAATGGAATTCATATTGTTGTTAGAATTTATTTAATGTAATGTTTTATCGTTTCTTGCTAATTTAGTTAATGGGTATCAAGTAGCGTAATTGTAGACCCTAGAGGGCTAAGATTAGAAAACTAGATAATATTTCTCTTGCAAATGTGTGAATGCTGTACTTTAAAAAAAAAATTGTTCCATTTTAGGTGTTAGTGTGTTGTCCTCTAGGGTTTCATGGTGGGGGTGTTACACAAACTATGATCAAACGTACAATCCCACTAGTGAAATGCAGTTTGGCTCAAATCCTAGTGGTAATATAGGTTCACAATCTCCAACTCTACCTCCTTTCAAGAAATACACTTTATGTGAGGTAGAAGATGGAACAAAACCTAAAGAGATAGAGAATGCATCCTAAGACCCTAGGATATTGAGGATTATTGACTAAATTGTGTCAATAGATCCAAACAAGCACTTTATACAATTGGTACAGAATGGAGCTAAACTCCCCCTAACTTTGATATAACTACAATCCTATGGGAGACTCCTAACATAGTAACACCAAGATTAGGTACAATGAATTGACCTCCACCATAATTAGTACCTACTACATCTACACCACCAACACATTTGAACACATGCATGCCGCTTACACAAATGTCTCATTTCTCATCAACTGTAAATGTACCACCACCCAAATTCTCTACACCCTTGGAAAATCCATTTTCCTCTATGAATACATCTGCAACACCAACCCATACTATGGATGCAACCCAAAACTCCACAAATCCAAACATGTCGATGATACGAAAAACCAATCCATCATATGTAGAATCACAAGTGGGTGCCACATCCACTTGATAAAAAAATAATACACCTTTGAAAAGGAATCAAACCTTTTTTGAAGCAAGTCTAAACAAAACCCCACCCCAAAAACCCAACAGTCTTGGTTCATCATCCACATTTGGGTTTCATCAACCCCATCACAATATTCAAACAATCATGGTTTCACTTCATCATTTGGGTTTAATCAGCCCCCACCTCATCAACCCATTAATTATCTGAGTTCATCATCCAAATTTTGGTGCAAGAAACCCCCATCACAACCATAAAATAATTTTGGTTCCACTTCCATATTTGGGTTTAGAAAACCCCCATCAGACCAACTAAACAATCTTGCTTCCACTTCCACATTTGGTTTTATTCAACCCCCACATCAACAAACACACAACCTTGGTTCATCAATGTTTGGGTTTAATCAACCCCCATCACAACAAATAAACAACCTTGGTCCATCATCATTTGGGTTTACTCAACCCCCTACATAGCAACCAACCCATCTTGGTTCCACATCTAGATCTGGTTTTTAACAAACACCATCACAATACACCTCAAACACCACATTTACACCACAATTCCAATACATCCCACCTATGCAACAACACCATTTTGGTGTGATAGGACAAAACTTGCATGGGAACACATTCATTCCACAACACAACACCCATTCATTTAAGAACCCTTTACAAGGTTCCACACAATGCATACAACCCAACACAGTTCCAGTGGCACCATCGCCCATGGACCTAATGGATCAGTAGTTACAAGCATTATAAAAATGAATGACAAACATGAATATAATTGGGAGCAGAAAAACCTACTTGGTGGAGGACCTATATCCTTACCCTTTCGATATGAGGGTATATATGCCACCTTTTCCCCAAAATTTCATTATTCAAAAAATTGACTATAGACACCTAAATTTGGACACTTACATTTGTCCAAATTTATCCCTTTTCATCTAAATATCCTCTTACTTGCATTAATTAAGTAATATTACTATTTTTTAATTAATAACCCTAAAGTCCTCTAACTCTCTAAGGTATCTAGTTAAATAATTAAATACCTTACCCTTTATTCCCATTGTCCTCAAAAGAATTAAATAAATGATACATTTATTTAATTCCTCACATGTCACATCCTCCATCATTTTTTCTTAATCCTAATCCACCTCCTAATCCCATCATTAGGGATGTGCACATGTCTAATCCATGATTAGGATGTGTCACATCCTCCAACTTTTGCAAGTTGGCTCCTAATCTTCATTAGCCACAAACTGTCTTCTAATCATTGATCAATTAGTCCAATCAACATCATAGTCAACTGTCTCATCTCCCAAGGAATATTAAATTCTTTTTATTATCCCCATATCCTTCCTAATGGAATTTTAAATTCCATTTTATCCCTCCAAGACTCTCCTCTTCCCCATGCAAGTTGTTAGGAGTTCTAGAACTTCTCACTTGTCACACCAGTCATGTGGGACAAGTACTTACCTTTTGAAGGACCTTGTCTTATCCAAAAGGTACTTCTTAACTTCCTTTATAAGCACCTTGTCTTATCCACAAGGTAGTCCCAATCATGTGAATTTAAAATTCACATTTATTTCTCCAACAACTTCTCTCATTTCCATGGTCCTCTCACTTGTCACCATCACCCTCATCCCAAGGTACTTGCAAGTACCTCCACCTCACATTTCCTTTTCCACATCACATGTCCTCTTGACATCTCATCTTCCACATGGAAAGATGTGAGGACTTTTGAGTCCTCAACTCACTACAACCCTTCATCTTGCCCATGTTGGAAAAATCTTGACCATCCAATTCTCTAGAGAGTCTTCCCTTAAAATGGAATATTTTCTCTCATTCAAGGAATGACATTTTTTATAACACAAATACATTTTCATTCAACAACTTTAAAGCTCTCCAACTTCAACTCCCAAGCATTCATACTCTCATCCACCATTGTTGCATCCTCAAGCTTTTGCACTCATTTTGTTCATCTATCCAAATACCCACATCTCTCATTTAAATCATCATCTCATCCTCATCATTTTGCATATAGTTTTAGATCGTTTTCCGTCAAGGAGCACACATTATCAACAATCAAAGGGCCAACCAAAATATCAACTTGAACAAAAGGTATATCTCTTGTTTATCTTTTTTGTTGTCTGAGTTCAACTAGGCTAATCATTGAGGTTGTGTACTATTGTTTTCTCCTTTGCATCATTCTATTTTACATCTTTTAGGATAGGTAAACTTCACTGCATCACATTTATGGCATGCCCGATGGGACCCACAAATAGGTTCCTTAATTTTACGTTTTCTATTGTTTAACATTTTGTAGGTTTAGGTTGCAGAGAGGTGACTCCATAGCTGACAGAGGCGACCCCACCCACTATTGGGAAACCTTGTCCTACACATGGGAAAACTTTCCCTAAGTTGGGTGAACCTACCCCAACTTGGGTGAACCTGGCCTCAAGGGAGAATCGCCCATCTATGCAAAAGATAAAATATGCCTTCAGTTTGTTGAATGGGTGAACCTGCCCTATAGAGGGGTGAACATGACCTACAAAGGGGAAAACCTACCCTATAGAGGGGTGAACCTGCCCCAAATAGGGGCGACCCTTTCCAAACAGAGGTGTCTTTGAGGTAAAACAGTGATCTAAACTTCATTTTTAGCATCCATTTTGAGATACAAACCCCTAACATCATTTGTTGGTGAGAGTGTCTATGTTTTTACTAATATTGGTGTAGCTATTTCATGCTTTTCAAAGAATGAAGATCAAACTACTAATACTTTTCTTGCAAAATGATTGTTTCAACATTATTAATTTAGTTTGTTGTTGTTTTTGCTTATTAATCTAGGCACATAGATCTAATTAGGGGGAATCCACATATTGATTGTTGTGTTTGCAAGTCTTTTATGTCACGAAAAGAGGCAGCACATCATTCAAGCTTTCCCCTTACGCTTCGTGTGAGCCCGGGGAGTAGCCCAAAAATGATTATTGTTCTCTTTTTAGGGGGACCTGCTTGGGGATTTCATCACCCCAAGGGATAATCCCAACCACGTGTACCAGTGGGGTATATAAAGGGGGGAGAGCAAAAAATGTACCTCAATCCAGTCACGTCGTATCTGATAGAGCATCAAAGCTAGGGTGATACCTAGATAGATGTGAAGAGTTGGTTTGAGCCTTCAGTATCTCACCGAGGTTCCTAATTCATGCTTGTAGATGGGCTGGTGTTCACGGTTGTGCCTCACATACTGTGCATATATGGAGGAATCCCTAGTTTCCTTGTTCATCCTAGTTAGAGAACCGTGTTGGCCATACCCTCTTCACTAATCTTAGGATTGTGTTGCTTGAACTATCTTTTTTGTGCAAAACCAATGCATATCTGTTTAGTCAAGTCAACCTTTACCTATTGCTTGTTGTTTGTTGTGTTTTTGGTCATTTTCATAGTTGTTTTCATCCAAGTCAAGTCCAAGTTTTTTGATAGGGGTGACCTTGCCCTTAACAGGGGCAAACCTTCCCTCAACGGGGGCAAACTTGCTCTCTGTCTTAGTCATTTCCTAGCCTGTTTCTATCAAAATCACCCATCTTTCTCTAAATAGGCGACCCTACCCCAAAGAGGGGCGATCCTGCCCTCAACAAGGGTGACCTTGCCCTGAACAGGGGAGACTCTACCTTGTCAGTCAAATAGCCATCAAAACAACTAGTTTCTCTAATTGGGAAAACCTACCCCAAGTTGGGCAAACCTTCCCTTGAATAGGTGAACCTACTCTATACTTGGGTGAACCTGCCCTATACTTGGGCGAACCTACCCCTACCTGGTTGAATTTTCCCCAACTTGGGTGAACCTACCCCCCAAACAACCATTTTCATTTTTCGTTCAGTCATTCCGAGCACCCGTTCGCCCGTTCTAAACACCCGTTTCCTCATTCTGACCATCCATATTCTCATTTCGAGCATCCATCACTAACTCATTTGACTGCAAAATCCGACGAAAATTTCTAATGAAAGATATATAATTTGATGTATTGTCGGGATTTGCTATGTAATTTTCAATTTTTAAAATTTTTATCCTTGATGTTCATCGAAATTTCGACGAATGTGAGTTTCATCAAAATTTCGATGCACAATCTTGTCAAAATTTTGACGAAAAATTCAAAATTAGAAAAAAAATGAATTTTTGGTTGACATAAATAAAAGTGAGTTTGCCTATTTATTGTGACAGTGTTTTGCTATACTTGTGAATTTTCTCTACTTGTGAATTTGCTCTACTTGCGACAATTTGTGGAGAACTAAGGACAATTTTTTTGGGAAAAATAAAATAAAATTTAAGAAGATATCGCCAGATTGAGGATGATCATTGTATTTTTCTAGAATTCATTTGCGAAGTCAAATTTGTACTTCTAAGTTTGAAAATCATATTTTAAAGCAACATCTCATCAAATTTCATTTTTAGACTTGTTCATTTTGAGAATTTCATTTCCATATTTTGTTGTGCAAGTTCAATATTATGATTTTAGGAGTCTAACGGTTGGAAATCATAGTAAAATCAGAATTTAATAAGTTATGGAATTACCATTTTAAAGTGTTTTTTGGGGTCATTAACTTAAGACTATCTTCTCTTTTGCAGGGGTAGTTGCATGCCAATTTTTTTGGTGTAAAGTATCAGATTATTAGATTTTGTTACCTGTCTATGATTAAAAATTATTAGAGTGTGAGTTTGATATTTTTTTAAGATCTAAATATTCAAGCTTGGTAAAGAAAAATCATGTTAGATAATATTAGTCTAGAAAAAAATGAAGAGACAGTTGCTAGAATGTGGGCTAGATTGAAAAGAAAAGGTGATGAGAAATGTTATTTTCCTTGCAATAATTGCAAGGGCTTCAAGACGAGAAGACTTTTAATCACAATAGCTGAGAAACATTGTAGGAAACATGGTCACGTTAAAGGGGGGCATGATTATTGTCCATTGGTAAGTTGTTCATTATATGTGTTTATATTGATTGAATTTGTAAATGTTTATATCGTTTTAACATTTTATATATATATATATAAAATCACTTGATCATGATCATGGTTTATTTGTGTCTATCATTATTATAAAGGTGGGGAACCCTAGGGCACATGATATGGATTATCACGGCCCGGAGAATGTGGTTTTGTAAGCGGAGGAACATGGAGCTGTGAATATTGAAGATGAAGTTAATGATCCTATGGAAGAAGATGATCATGCGCCAAAAAACACAGTTGAAGATGATGGTAAAAATACATTGATCCATGACACATTTAGTGGAACTAATCATGATGATCGAGATGACTTTGATGACGTTCATGATTTACCTGTACTTGAGAACTTTGATGACGTTCATGATTTACCTGTACTTGAGAAGGCATACAAGCCCCTTTATGAAGGCTCCCAAACAACTCTTCTTTTTGTTGTATTGTTGTTGGTGAACTTGAAGGTTATGAATGGTTTATCCAACATAGCAATCTCATGGATGTTAATGTATATCATATATGTCATATTTTTTCATCTATTTTAATTGTTGTTAGTTCATCACTAGTAAATAAAGGATGAAATATGTACCATTAATATTCTTTATATTAACAAAAATTTTTTTGTTGTAGATTGATTGGTGAATTTTTGTTACCACCATCAAATATTTTACCTCTCTCATACCAAGATTTATTTGACATTATGAAAGATATTGGAATGGAGTATTAAGCAATAGATGCATGTCCCAACGATCATATTATATATCATAAACAACATGAATTTGCAATAGAATGCTCAGAATGTCATATCAGTAGATATCGAATAGATCAACTAACAAAAAAAGTGCCTCACAAGGTTCTTTGTTATATTCCCATTATTCCATGTATGCAATGATTGTTTAGGTGTGAAAGCTTAGCGCAATTTATGGATTACCATGCATAGAATAGAAGTGAAGATGACATTCTTCGAATGCCTACGGATGGTTCTTCATTTAGGGACATGGAGGAAAAATGGTCACACTTTAAAGAAAAACCTCGTAATCTCAAGCTTTCATTGGCAGCGGATGGTGTCGATCCATTTGGAGAGCTGAGATCTATTTACTCGGTGTGGCCTGTTTTTGTTATCAACAATAACATTCCTCCATGGATGTCAATAAAGAGGGAGCACATAATGTTTTCAATGATTGTTCCAGGTATTTGTTTACATCAATTTTTTTTAACCTAGTAGCATCTCATTTGTCTTATTTGTTGCATAATGACATATTTTTTTCATTTAATAGTCATGTACATTAATTTATATATATTGTAGTAAAATGGTTATAATAATTATGTAATGTTTATGTTCATTCAACTAAGTAAGTACCAAGTTAAAGATATGAATGTATATATCAAGCCTCTTATCAACGAGTTACTAAAGTTATGGTATGGCGTTAGTATGTATGACGTCTCTAAACCAATAGGACAAAGATAATTTCAATTCTATACAATGCTTGTATGAACAATTCATGATGCCCTAGGGCTAACACATTTTTTGTGGTATGTTATAACGTTTGACTGAACTTCAACAATATTTAATTTTATGAAGTAGATATCATGCATATTTTTTAAATAATCTATTCATTATATATAATTATAAAAATTTGACATATTTAATCCAATTATATATCATCTTGCAGGTCTTCAAACAAAGGGAAAATTTGCATGTCCAATTTGTGGTCCAAAGATGAAATCTCATCATTCAACAAGTTTAGGAAAGTAGGTGTTTGATGAGTATAGGCACTTCCTCCACATAAATCATAAGTATCAAACTATTGAAAAACATCTTTTCAATGGGAAAGAAGAGACTACATCAAAACCACGAAGAATGACACCTTGCTTATGGAAGTTGGAATATAATAGAATTAATCATCAAGGTTATACATTAGATCAAATTGTTTATCTATCATATATGACATGTTTAGAATTTATATTTTTATATTGTGTTGTGTTTACTCATATTGTAATTGAAAATGATTGTCATTATTAATTTGTTTAACTTATATGCTTCATGAAGGTCATCAAGGCATTAATGGTCGGATTCCACAGGGACTGAAAAGTTATCCCAAACAATTTAGTAGGTTGCCCTACTATGAGTAGCTACAAATTGTGCATTTGTTTGATACAATGCACATCAGAAAGAATATAATAGAAATGTTATGGAAAATATTGGATGGAAGGCATGACAAAGAAAAAAATGTCAAAATTTGTAGTGACATTCAGGAAGCCAATCATGCAATGAAAAATGTCATTCAATTGAATAGCGATGGAGACCAAATTAATATAAGTACCCTTTCTTGGTTATTAACGGAGTAGCAAAACAATGCTATAAAATAAGTCATACGAAAAATTCGATTTCCAATAGGATTTGTTGCAAACATAAATAATAGCATAACAAAGAAATGTGAATTTGGGTTAGGGATGAAAATGCATGATTGGCATACGTTCATTAAGGTAATTATTCTGGTATATTATATACACTTGTATACTACATGTACTTTTTAGTATATTATGTTTACTACTTTTGGTAAAATAATGAAAATATCATTTCATAATTGTTGCAATACGTTCTACCTCTATCTTTCCCAGACAACTTGAACAACGATGTCAAGCGAGTTATATATGATATTATAAATTACATGAGGTAAGTAGCGATATTTGTTCAATTCATTGTATAGATCTTATAATTTCCATTTGTTTTACTTGTTATGTAATATATTGTATATTTTTGTTAAATCTTGTTAATATATTTGCACCTGGAATCACTTGTAGATGACTATCATCTAAAGAAATCCATAAAGAAGATATAAATTATTGGAAGAGAAAAATTCCTCGTCTAATGTGTGAAATGCAAAAGTGTCTACCTTCGACATTTTTCAATGCACAAGAACACTACCTCATACACCAAGTTGAGGAGATTGGATTGTGTGGACCTATACACACAAGGTCAATGTGGATGGTTGAGAGGCACTTTAAATTTTTGAAGGCTTTGGTTAGACAAAGAGCACATCCTGAGGGTTCTATGGTGGAGGGATATATGGTATACCAGACCATGGTGTACATTAGTGAATATCTTGCTAATTTTGCAACAAAGATCCATGTAGATCCCATTTTGGATCCCAACTCCATTAACAAATTCAAAGGGGAGTACCTGATGGGGAAAGGTAGATTGAGGAAAGTGAGAGGTAATTATAAAATGGTCATGGAGATGAATTATAATACATTTTACATATGGTTTTTATGTATATTGTACTTATTTAATTATTAATCTTCAATATGCATCAATTATAAATTAAGGTCGTATACCGTGGTAATTAACTAATTACGCATCGTTTGTGAATTTCAATTTTTTTTATATAGTTGGTCGAGAGTGGGATGCAATACATTTTTATGTCGCAAAAAATCTTGATTGGATGATGATATGGATTGAACAATGTCAAAAATCTGGTCGCACATTAACATGGGAAGGTGTGGCTTCATTGGTTAAAGAAGCTCATCGTAATGGAGATTCCAATGTTACACAAAGGGAAATTGATTTAGCATATGGTTTAAGAGATAAAAAGGTAAGTATAAATATATTACTCACCCATATTATTTAATTATGTTCAATTATACTGATGTATATATGATGTAGAGGATCCAACAACAACACCAACAACATCATTTCATGAGGGTAAATCAAACCCAATTAGAATAAGGAGAAGATCAAATTATAAATTCATTTTCTTTTTCCTCAAAACTTATAAAACTTCTTTTGATTCTTCAATTCTACAAGACTTGAAGGCAACAAGTTAGCACTCCAATTTCAACAAACCATATGTCATTATCAGTACTCCAATTGACTCATTCAAAGAAAAAACCATATTAGAAAACTTTGACTCAATCAATTAGATTCACATCATTCTCAACCACCATATCAACATGTATACATTCTCTCAGCCTTTCATAAGGCAACACATTATGCTCACTTGCTACACAACCAATTACCAATCCTTCAAATTCCTGTAAACATCATATCCTCAAGGCAACAAAACATTTATTCTCAATCAGATTCCAAAATGTCAATAACCAAACTTCAATCATTGAAAATAGTCTAAACTTATCAAATAGCACCAATTCATTTTCCTTACAAGGAAAACTAACAAATACCAATCCTTCTTTCTATCAAATAGTTAATTAGTCCTTCAAGACAAGAGATCATGTTTTGAGAGAAATAAATTTAATACATTAGTGTATAAATATCAGATATGCCTACTCTGTAAACATACCAAGACACACAATAGATTCATCATTCTCAAAACAATATGCACTACCTTTACAACCTTATTCAAGCATAAATTCTATTGTAACTCCATCTAAATGACAAGGTTCAAGTATTTAAGGTCACTCACTTCCCTTTACACACAAATTTCCACTGTCCATGAAATCTAAACATTAATTAGCAATAGACCTCCATACCCTAGATCGGGTGAACCACTCATACCAGGTTCAAAAATAAAATCCAAAGGAACATTTAGAGACCTCTTAATGCCCATATTACCATATCAAAAACTCAAAATGATTTATACTGGAGAAACTAGCATATTTCAGATTGTACGCCCAAGAAAGGCTACTAGAATAGGGCTATTTTACAAAACATCCACCTTTTTTCCAACTCCAAATTGTTATACAACCTCAAAAAATCAAAGTAAAGGTCACAAAACACTATATTTATCTACTTTCAAAGATTGAAAGACCCATTTAGAAAGTGTATTAACAAACCCTTAATTTTAGGCTAGAAACACCTAAAATAGTGAGGGTTTTGTGATTATCACCCTTACAAGCCTCCAATACTTTGTACAACCATTGAAACATGCTCCATTATGTATGAAAATTCCTTTAAAAACATCTCCTTGGATATGCATACATTATTTCTCCAATACCCTACTAGAAACCTTCATTTTCAAGAGGAAAACTCAAAAAATTAACTTTAAATCAGCAACACAACACCATATTCTTGATACCCTACACTCACACAAAAAAAAATCACATAAAGGACACCCTACTTATCCCATCCCACCATTTATACTAGGCTTACATCGGTGGGATGGACCTTAAACTTCTTTAGGGACTCTCAAAATCATAGTGAAACTAACTCTGCCTGAGACACAGGATTGTCTTTGATTCTTTTGTTGCTTAAAACTAACTTTTAGACTCTTTGATAATAAAAAGTACTCTTTCTCAAATGAGATTACACAAGAACTAACTCTTGGATGTTACTGAATTAGCAATACAAGTTAGGAGAAATAGAAAGAATGCTTGATAACTCAGAAAAATAGGGCTTTTATTCAAGATTTTGTTACAAGAATTTCAAGATTCTGCTCTTCCACGCCTTGCCATGCTTTTTATAACCTTTTCCCTCTTAATAACTATTATCACCTGAAATTGCACCCATGTTGAACCTGATGTTCAACACCTCAGTGTAACATGGGAAGACCTCTAAAGATGTGGGTTTCTTGTAAACAGAGGTCAACCTCCAGAGAAGGCTGGCTTCCTATGGTGTCACCTAAAACTACTGATTCTGTAAGGAAAAGGGAGAAGGAGAATGCTTTAAAATTAAAACTAAATCCTATTGGTGATGCACCTAAACATTACTTGGATTTGAAACCAGACTTCATACACTTGCTTGCAATGACTGAAGATAAATTTGCACAACTCACTTCTGTATATATTTTTGCAAAAGTGTTTCAAAAATAGGTCCTGGTGCTAAGATTCCTAGAAGGAAAGTTAATTTCACATCTAAAATTCTTTACATCTTTTGACACAATTTGTAACCTGCAAAAAACATACTTTATGCATAAAGGTTCTAAAATCTGAGACAAAGCTCAAAGGAAATAAACATTACCTCACTAAAAGCTTGATCAATCAGCTGACTGAACACAAAAATGCAAAGAGAAAGTAGGCAAGAGCTTCAAATCAATAGTAATCAAGGTCTACAAAATTTCATCTCCAAAATTGAGTTACAAAATTTTGCTAATCTGAGAAAGGACTACAAAAGTCACAAACTTTCGAAAAGCATCCGAAGAACTCTTTTATAAAGAGGAAAAAATGCCTTATATACAAAAAGATGTCGGCCCCCAGGGCTTACAAAAATATCCGCCTTCAGAAAGATCTGCCCCTTAGATCTTTTTATGAAATTAAAGCTGCATTCCCATGTCCATGTCGGTCCAGATCTCCCTCAAGGGAAGCCTTAAGATCAAATGTAGCATTAACTTCTGGTCCTCATGTCCATCTTCAAATCTCCTTGTCGAGCTGCCTTGAATGCTCTTGAGCTCAGAGCAAATCCACGTTGCTTACATTCTGTTGATCTTTTGCATAGGGGTCAAACTACCATGGATTTCCTGTAGCTTCCTCTGATTGGTTGAACAAATGTTACATGGGATCGCCAAATGGTCAAAGTTTGTTCAGATGAAGTCGCATGTCAGTGAGTGATCTATTTAGGATCTAGGACAATTGCTTATAGAATGCTTAACGTAAATGATCACTTAATACAATGCTCAAATGAACAAATTAACATAATATAATTGCCAAGATAATGAACTGAAAAGAAAGAGAGAAGATAAAGAGGAGACAAACACAATTGATAACAGAGTTCGTCCGAAAGGACTACGTCTTCGGGCCCCTCTCCAATGGAGTGACCGATCCGATTATACTCCAAAAATAGTTACAATTGCTTCAAGACTATCTCCTTCAAGCACAACAACATGATGTCCCTCTGATGTGCAGAAATGTCTTCAAAATCTCCTGAGCATTCTCTCGTTATCTCCACTTGGACTTGGAAAGTCCCATCTCTACCCCTCTTTTTATACATAAAATTTTCCTAAAAAGGCTTAACCATCATAATTAATGCCTAACCACATGATATCTCCTTAGTGATTTCATACAAGTTGTTTTGTTTTTTTCCCATAACCCCTTTTGGCATTTGGTTAGGTGGGTTTAGTTTGTTTTGGCTCTAATAAGCCATTTGTTTAGGGATTTGGCCCATAGTTCTATAACAAAACCAACCAAAATCCTATATATATTTAAGACTTTGCCGTGGTGTGCCGGTGGACATTCATTTTGGATGCTAGCCGGTCGGGGGTTCAAAACCTCCGCCGGCCGTTTTTAAAACCAACACCGAACTCTCTAACAACAAAACTAATGGCTATACATACATATTTGTGGTTGTTATGGCCGGTGCAACAGCGAAAGCAGCCAACTATTTGCAGGGAGATTGCGGGTTCAAACCCGAATAAGACTTTTTGTTAAAAACTAACCAACGAACGCCCAAAATCAGGAGGACACGTGTCACACTGCGATTCACCGAGGATGTTGATGAGAACGTTGAGCAAGCTGCTGACGATGCTACCCATATGTCCGATGACATGTCGTACAGATTCCACGTGTCGCACTCCCATTGGTCCGTACACTCTAACTCAGCTACCACATGTCTTACTTGGATTCATCCATATGGATTCCATACTATACGGACGGACACGTCAGCATAATGACGTCATCAGTTGTACCTTCAAGTTGACTGAAGTTTGACTGCTTGTAACTCGAGCATACAACGTTGGATTTCGACGAAATGAACACCATCGGAATCATCTTGATGAGTTCTTCGTGATGATGCTGGTTCTGTTGATTTTTGAGATGATCATTTTTTTCACCTTCTAGATGACCCCTGATGCTAGTTTGACTGAAAGTTTGACTGGCCGTAACTTGCACAAATGGAGTCCTTTTCGCCCCGTTCAAGTTGTGTTGGAATCAGTACATCGTTCTCTTTCTAATGGTGCTAAAATCTAGAGCATTAGGAACACTTTAATTTTCACTAAAAAATGTCCCCCGGATCAGTCCTCCCCACTGGAGAGCTTTTGGACCTCTGAAAGCTTGATTACTTGGAAAGTAAGTGAGGGTAAAGTTCCCTCACTTTACCAATCTCCACCCATCTTGCTTTGCTTGGATGCATCCCCTTCAGGCCCACTCTGAGGTACTCAACATCTCCTCTTCGTGAAGTTCTGACATTCCTATCGAGAATAACATCTTCTGGAAACTCTGACATGTACTGTGGTGAAAGGTCATCAACTGATGGAACTTGAATGTCTGTGACTTCATCTAGGATCATTGGAGGCTCATACAGTTTCAAATTCTCAACATTGACAACCGAGTAAATATGCATGTATGGAGGAAGATTGAGGCGGAAGGCATTAGTACCAATCTTCTCAAGGATCTCAAAAGGACCATACCTAATTGGCTTAAGCTTTTTACCTTCACCTTGCATCCTTTCCTTGCTGATGTGTAACCAAACTCTGTCTCCAACCTGAAAATGATGATCAGTGCGATGCTTGTCATGGCGAACCTTGTATTTTGCTTGGCTCTGTTCCAACCGTGCTTCCACTGCCTGATGAATTGCTTGGACTTTCTAGATGAACTTCAAAGCCTTCTCTGCATCATGGCGTCCATCTTCAACATCATCTTTCCCAAAAGCAAAATCCATCGGTGTCTTGGGCACATAACCAAAGCATGTCTCAAAAGGAGACCTCTTAGTAGAAGAGTGTGTTGCATGGTTGTAGGCATGCTGCACATAATGAAGACTCTCATCCCACAACTTAGGATGCTTACTTGCAATACCCTCACGGTAGATGCATCACTGTTTACAACCTCATCTGTCGTCGGTCTCTGGATGGAAGGTTGTACTCTTCTTTAGTTTGGTGTCCATGAGTCCCCACAAAGCTGACCAAAATTCCCCAAGAATCGAGAATCTCGATTCGATACAATAGAAGTAGGTAACCGAAAATGAACCCATACAAATTGAAAGTACATCTGTTAGTTCAGCAGTGACTTGCTTTTTACATGGCATTAAGATACACATTTTGCTGAACCGATCAACTACTACATACAAATAATCATGTCCCTTCCTAGCCATAGGTAAACCCCCAACAAAGTCCATTGACACACTTTCCCATGGACGAGAAGGTACAGGTAGAGGTGTGTACAAACCCAACTTCCTGTTACTAGGCTTACTAGTTGCACACATAACACAACCTCTAATATACTTAGTTACAGTTTCTTGCATGCGAGGCCAATAACAATATTTCTGCAGCTGAGACAATGTTTTGTTTACCCCAAATTGTCCTGCAATCAATGAGGTAT
The DNA here is from genome assembly GCA_007258455.2 of Sequoia sempervirens. Lineage (NCBI taxonomy): Eukaryota > Viridiplantae > Streptophyta > Pinopsida > Cupressales > Cupressaceae > Sequoia > Sequoia sempervirens. The sequence goes on along the minus strand of VDFB02133103.1, from coordinate 79,423 downwards.
GTGCTTCTCTAATAACCTGTGCTTGTTCATCTTTTGGAACACATAATTTTCCCAAGTGATATAACAGTTTATCCTGCACATAATAATATTTCTCTTCTACATGTTTACCTTTCATTAAAGCAGCATAGATATCCTTAAATTTCTCATCATTAGCATATTATTCCTGAAAACTTTCATGAACCGTAGAACTATTCTGAAGGATTATCAAAGCATTCATCATAGGAGGCCTAGAGAGCATGTCTGCTACTTTTTTATGGGTACCTTTCTTATACTTAATAACCAAATGAAACTGTTGTAGAAAACCCATCCACCGAAAGTGCCTACTTTGTTGCAGTTTAGTTTGTGAGTGCAAATACTGAAGTGGTTGGTGATCAGTGTAGATTACAGTTTCTTTCCCCATTATGTAATGTTTCAATTTTTTAACACTCTGAACTAAAGCATAAAGTTCCTTATCATAAGTGGGATAGTTACTTACTGCTCCTGAAAAAGTTTCAGAGTGGTAGCAAACTGGTTTACCTCCTTGCATGAGTACTGCTCCCATGGCAAATCCACTTGCATCTATCTCGATCTCAAATGGTTGATGTAGATCTAGTAAGGCCAAAACTGGTGCGGTGCTCAACTTTCCCTTCAAAGTGTCGAAAGCCTTCTGCTGTGGACCTCCCCACTGAAAAGTTGCTCTTGTATTGGTTAATGCATGTAATGGTGATGCTATATAAGAGAAATTTGCAATAAAATTTCTCCAGTACTGAACTGCACCTAGGAAACTTCTGACCTCTATGATTGTACTTGGCTTAGGCCAGTTTACAATAGCTTCGACCTTCGTAGGGTCTACTTTCAATTGACCACCCCGTACAACATAGCCTAAGTACACTAAGGATGTCTTAGCAAATTCACATTTAGACATCTTTACATACAATTTTTCTTTTCTCAATACATCAAAGACTTTCTTTACATGACTTACATGATCTTCCCAAGTTTGACTGAATACAAGAATATCATCTAGATAGACTATGACAAAATCATCAATAAAAGGACGAAAGACATTATTCATGACTCTCATAAAGGTAGCTGGTGCATTACAAAGCCCAAAAGGCATAACCAACCACTCAAATAGTCCCTATTTTGTCTTAAATGCAGTCTTCCAAATATCATCTTCTGCAATTCTTATCTGATGATAACCACTTCGCAAATCTAACTTAGTGAAATAGACTGCATGTTTTAACTGATCAAGTAAATCATCAATTCTGGGAAGAGGATACCTGTTCTTTATCATTATCTTGTTCAAGGTGTGGTAGTCGATGCACATCCTCCAAGTTCCATCTTTCTTTGGAACCAACACATTTGGAGAACCACAAGGAGATGTACTAGGACGAATAACTCCTTTTTCCACCAACTCTTAAACCTACTTTTTAATTTCCTCATTCTGCATAACTGATAAATGGTACATGCCGATATTAGGAAGTGGCACATCCTACTGTAACTGGATTTCATGTTGTATCTCTCTCTTGGGTGGCAACCCCTTCCGTTCCTGAAACATGTCATCATAAGCGGAAATAATTTTGACCATTTCAGCTTTATGTTTTGGGTCACACCCCTTGAATGCCTCAGATTTATCATCTTCTTTGGCTTTTACAAGCATTAATACAAAGTTCTTACTTGAGTTGACCAACCTTTTCATTTGACCAGCATTAACTAGTGTAAGATTAGTCTTCACCTTATGTGCCCGTACAATGTATTCTAACCCATCTTTAAAAAGATGATACTTATTCTCCCCCCTATAAAAGATTGCTTTTCTATCATAAAGATAAGGACTCCCTAACACAAGCCCACAAATATCCAAAGGGACCACATCTACTTCTACCTCATCTACAAAGTTTGCAGTGATAGCAAATCTCAATTTACACTGTTTAGTTACTTGTAATTGTGCATCATTGCAAACCCATCTGAGTGGATATGGTTTCGGATGAGGTGTTGTAGTCAAATTTAATTTCTTTACAACTTCTTCAGATATTAAATTGACTTGGGAACCCGTATCAAACAATGTATCAACCTCAGTGTGTTTTGTTACAACAAGAATGTGAAACAATTCATTCCTTTGCTTATCAACCTTAGGAGAAGATTCTTTACTTGTACTTGCACTGGCATTAGAAAAACTAGAATTAGAAAAACTTGCATCAGATGAGAGAGATATACCTTTCCCTTTACCTTGGATTCTGGTAGCAACAATTTTTGTCTCATCTCCGGAGTCAGAACCAAGATCCTGTTGAATCACTGCAGTAGTCTTTTGCTTGCCTTTATTACCTGCATATCTTTTCGCCCTCAACTCAGGATGAAGCTTCCAACATCTTGAATCAGCATGCCCCTCTTTCTTGCAATGGGAGCACGTGGGTTTCTCACCCTCTTTCTTAGTTGTAGCCGTCTTCTTCCCTTTGCCTTTATCTTTCCCTTTAGACTTACCCTCGAACTTAGATGGATTCTTGGAAAAATTATCACTAAAAGTGTTCTTACCCCTTGACTCTAAATGAGTAGCTTGAACAGACACCTCGTCTAGATTGTTGGGACTCAACATCAAAATAGTGTGCCTAAGGTAAGAATGCAAACCACCTATGTACTTAAGTAATGTGTATTGAGTATACAAGGGAACATTTAAAGCAATAGCCCGTTTTCTAAACTCGTGAGGATAATCCTGGACAGACTACCCCTTACCTTTCCTAAAGGTTTGCCAATTCATGGTTAACTGTTGCATGTAACCTAAAGGATAGAATTGTTTCCTAAGGGCAGCAACAAACTCCATCCAAGACATATTAACATGACCATGATGAGCAATTTCTTCCCGAGTCTTACTCTCCCACCAGGTGAGAGCTGTACCTCCCAACCGGAGACTGGCTAATTGGATCCTAGAAGCATCTTCTACTAGGCCTTGAATCCTACAGTACACTTCTACTTGTTGGACCCAATCATCTAACTTCTCAGCATTTAACTCCCCACAGTATTTAGGTAACTCAAATTTTACATCTAGCTTAATAACAGGCTTAGATTTTCTCTTAAATGGATTTACATTAGAAGAAGGAGAAGGAGAAGGAGGAGAAGGGGGAGGAGAAGAAGGGGGAGAAGATGGAGGAGAAGGAATTTCTGGAGTTTTCTCCTTTGTGTCTTTCTGATCTTCCTGCTTCTTGTGCTTTGAAGAATCTCCCTTTTCACGCTTCTTCTTTTCTGCATAAAGTTCGTCCACCATCGCCTTCATGTCTAGAAATAGCTTTTGGAAATCCTTGTCACTGAGCTCTGAACTTTGTCCACCTTCTTTTCCTTCCATTTGTGATGATCGATTAACTCTTCATCTTCCGATCTCTGGATTATATTCTTCAAGTTCTCCTTCACCTCGTTGAAACCTGGATCTCGTTAGCATTCAATTTATGCAATACTAGCCACACACAAAACTCTGATACCAACTTGATCTATTTAGGATCTAGGACAATTGCTTATAGAATGCTTAACGTAAATGATCACTTAATACAATGCTCAAATGAACAAATTAACATAATATAATTGCTAAGATAATGAACTGAAAAGAAAGAGAGAAGATAAGGAGGAGACAAACGCAATTGATAACAGAGTTCATCCGAAAGGACTACGTCTACGGGCCCCTCTCCAACGGAGTGACCGATCCGATTATACTCCAAAAATAGTTACAATTGCTTCAAGACTATCTCCTTCAAGCACAGCAGCATGACGTCCCTCTGATGTGTAGAAATGTCTTCAAAATCTCCTGAGCATTCTCTCGTTATCTCCACTTGGACTTGGAAAATCCCATCTCCACCCCTCTTTTTATACATAAAATTTGCCTAAAAAGGCTTAACCATCATAATTAATGCCTAACCACATGATATCTCCTTAGTGATTTCAGACAAGTTGTTTCGTTTTTTTCCCATAACCCTTTTTGGCATTTGGTTAGGTGGGTTTAGTTTGTTTTGGCTCTAATAAGCCATTTGTTTAGGGATTCGGCCAACAGTTCTATAACAAAACCAACCAAACTCCTATATATGTTTAAGACTTTGCCGTGGCATGCCGGTGGACATTCATTTTGGATGCTAGCCGATCGGGGGTTCAAAACCTCCGCCGGCCATTTTTAAAACCAACACCGAACTCTCTAACAACAAAACTAATGGCTATACATACATAGTTATGGTTGTTATGGCCGGTGCAACAGCGAAAGCGGCCAACTGTCTGTGGGGAGATCGTGGGTTCAAACCCAAATAAGACTTTATGTTAAAAACTAACTAACTAATGCCCAAAATCAGGAGGACACATGTCACACTGCGATTCGCCGAGGATGTTGACGAGAACGCTGAGCAAGCTGCCGACGATGCTGCCTATATGTCCGATGACGTGTCGTACGGATTCCACGTGTCACACTCCCATTGGTACATACACTCTGACTCAGCTGCCATGTGTCTTGCTCGAATTCGTCCATATGGATTCCGTACAGTACGGACGAACACGTCAGCATGATGACGTCATCAGTTGTACCTTCAAGTTGACTGAAGTTTGACTGCTTGTAACTCGAGCATACGACGTCGGATTTCGACGAAACGAACACCATCAGAATAATCTCGATGAGCTCTTTGCGATGATGCTAGTTCTATAAATTTCTAAGATGATCATTTTTTTCACCTTCTGGATGACCCTTGATGCTAGTTTGACTGAAAGTTTGACTGGCCGTAACTTGCACAAACGGAGTCCTTTTCGCCCCATTCAAGTTGCGTTGGAATCAGGACATCATTCTCTTTCTGATGGTGCTAAAATCTGGAGTGTTGGGAACACTTTAATTTTCACTGAAAAATGTCCCTCGGATCAATGAGACACTAATCATGTCTCCCCGATGCGAGTATGCCCTTTAATGGTTATCAGCATAGCTCACAACCATTGGCAAGAGTTCATAGCAAGCCCAAAAGTCATATCGACATCCACAGTGGCTGTCACCCAGACCATCGACAAGACTTATCACCTTCAGGAAGACCTCATGGCGAGCCCTCAGGAGTCATACCGATATCTCTTTCCATCACTGAGACCTCCAACCCTCGACGAGACCTTCCTCCGAGCACATTTCACTCTCCCCAATCTCTAATGATTCCTTTTGATGAGACTCCCATGAGTCGGAAAGACCTCGCCCTGTCAGCCAGACATCATATCGATGTCAAACTCTCTCGGCGAGCTCACTTTCCTTCACCGAGAGCTAACCTCATTTTGGGGAGACATCCTTGTGTCGGTGAGACATCACAACGAGCTCCCTCATTCTCCCCGAGCTCCTATTTCTTCAGCGAAATCCCCGGCCTTCGGTAAAACATTACGCTGATATCAATCCCTCTCGGCGAGACCTTTCACTATTGGTGAAACCTCATGGCGAATGTAAAACTTTATCTCTGATGATGGCCTGGTGAACAACTGTCGATGTGACTCCCACCGGTTGAGAAGACTTCACAACGGATGACAAGAGTCTTATCGATGGCCCTTTCTTTCTCAGCAAGATGATCAGTGGTCGGCAAGACCTTACATCAAGTGCCAAACATTACAACGAGGCCTTACCCCTTCGGTGGGACCTTATTGGGTCGGCAGGGCATCACCTCAACACCGGCCATTTCGGCGAGGCTAATTCTGCCATCGAAACTTCGTGCCGAAGGTCTCATCTCTTGGCAAGCTCAGACCTCCTTTCGGGGAGACCGCCACTTGTCGGCGAGACATCTTGGCAGGCCCAAAACCTTCGGCGAGCTTCCTTCATTCGACTAGACCTTTTTTGATCGGCAAGACCTCATGCCGATGAGTCTCCTTTTGCCGATACGTCCCCTCCTATCGGTGAGATACTTCCCATGGGGAGGGAGATACAATATCTCACAGTGATTAAAATGTCTTGCCTACCGAGACATTTGAAAATGAATGGAACCCCTGCTAGTCAACAAGACAACTGGAAGGTCTTGCCAACTTTCTCCTTAGAGGAACTCTATGCCAAACTTGATTAAGGCAAACTTTTCAACTGAGCTCCTTGAGAAATGCATCAGGGGTATGATTCAATCATGCACAACAATGTCTCCATTTGGACTTCATAACACCTGAAACATAGGTTGCCTTTCCTGATTGAGCTTGTAGGTGAAAATTGGGAAACAATAACTGCCTTTTCTAACTTCTCATCGGTTTGAAACTACCTCTTATCTCCTAATATGCTTGATTTATGTCTTTTTGTTTACATAATATTGCATTATTTGCATTTTTTTGCATTTTCACATCCTAGTGACTTCTTTTATGATTTGATTACATTCAAATTATCCTTTTCATGGCCTTGACATACAAATTTAGACTTGAACATGTAAATTTAACATATTAGCATTTTGAAGGCATTTATAAGTTCAAGATGCTCCTGCACCAATATATATGTTGAGATTTTTTTCTTTGCATACATTCGGCCAAGAATAAATATGTTTATCAACTAACGATATTGCAATAATTTTTACATGTTTGACATATTGCAGGTGAAACACCCCAAGGCTATGTGGTGCAATGGTCATAAATTTTGAATCAAAAAGTTGGATGACACAAAGAAAACTTGTGATTCTGGTATAACTGCAGTCTTTCAGGTTACTAATGTTTCATCTAAAAGTGACATACATCCAAAAGTCTCAAAAAATTGATACTATGGGATTTTGGATGATATACTTGAGTGTGACTTTAAGTCCTTCAAATTAGTTCTATTGTTTGTCCTATGGTACAAGCTACGATTTAATAAAATAATCCAGAGAGAACTATTATTGAACATGATAATGGATTTACCATGGTTAATACCAGGTTGATTGAGTGGGCTAGAAATGAGCCCTATGTTCTTCCAAGCCAATGTGAGTAGGTATTTTACTCAGAGGTTTCAAGTAAACCGGATTGGTCATTTTTTGTTAGACATGATCCAAGAGGAAGGTTGGTAAAGTATAATGTGGTGGAAGAAGATACCAAAGAGCTAGAAGATGATGTAGATGATGATCAGGATCAACAATTAGTTGATGATGTGCCTGACGAAGATGTCGAAGAGGAGGAACTAGATCATGATGATGTAGGAGTTAATTTTCATGAAGATGATATCCACATGGATGATGACATTATCGAAACTAATATCAATGATGATGATGATGATATGACCAATCCTTACAATGTCGAAGCTGGATTAGATGATATAGATAAAGAGTTGGATGAAGAAGAAGATCAATGACATTGAAATGTATGAGTTATGTGATTATATTATCTATTTGATATTAATTTCTTGATAGAATTATATTTGACTTATGTGGTTACATAATTAATTCATGATGTTTACATTGACATATGTATGAGTTATGCGATTATATTATCTATTTGATATTAATTTCTTGATATAATTATATTTGACTTATGGGAGATTTAATTTTATGAATTTTTATCCATGTACAGACCTAATGGGTTGTGTCTGAACACTAAATATAAATGATATACATACACACACACACATATATATATATGTATATATGTATGTATATGTATTTGAAAATGTAAATGTAAATGCAATTATTGGATGCTCTCCTATAACAATAAATGTAACATATCATTAAAGAAATCTATATCTATGTATATAAATGTGTATTTCTAAATGCAAGTGTAAATGCAAAGAGAATATGGTTTTGTAGTGTTATAGATACAACATATCCATAAATTAATGTTATTGAAATTCTAAAGTCTTCAACACATATAATATGAAATTGATCAAACTATTAAACTACATGAGAAATAAATGAAAACAGTAAATGCATATGTATCTAGATCAAAAGCTTTTCATGGTGGACCCTGTTAGCACTCAAAAATGCTGGTTGAAAAACCACAAGAGGTTGCCAATATCTTGGTACGCTTTAGGGTAATGTACAAGGCTTAATGACTCAAGCCTTCTTCTCTTTTGGTGCTGTTGAACCTAGGTGGGTCTACCTATATTGATTGAGTAGACTTAATTGATGTTATCTAACTATAGTAATCTATCAACAATGGAAAGTTTACAGTGAACAGATGTGATCCTAATCTAACATGAACTAAATGAGAAATATGTTCAATTAAGATATGAATAAAATGAATTAGATTTATGGATGGACAAGGGGAGACCAATGCCTTATTGGGTATATGGAGTCTAATGAATATCTACAAATGTGGATTTCAATAATGGAAATAATTTAAACAGTTAGGCACATAAATTGTTTACAACTTGTGTAAATGTGCAAGTGAATAATTGACAAATTCCTCTTGAGATAGAATGGAAATTCTAGTTATGCGATTCTTTTGATTAATCCAACTAACACTTACCAATTGCTATGATTGATTAAAAGATTTTAATCCCTACTTGAGAGAACCAAATAACCAGATCACACATATATAGCAAATGTACAATGATAAACATAGTATAAACTTGTTATATCAATTTAAACAATAGAGAAGCATCAGAATGGAGACAATCAAATAACTGCATAAATTTAACAAACAACTGATACCAAAATCTTAATCCGCAACTTAGATATCTTCATTTACTCCATCAAAATACATGCATCTAAGTCTCTATATATGAAAGCATTTTGCTAGAAATCTATCTACTGAATATCTCCTAATGCCTATATCTATTGCATTACTATGGAACAAATATAAATACATCAAAACTTGGAAGGGACACATCCCTTCACAAATGTTTTATTTTACTTAACTAATTAAAATAAGAGATTATGCTCTATTTAGCCATAGATGAACATTTGATAAATGATGTAGATAATCCTATCATTGATGAGTATCGACATCTCCTAATGCGTGCTTGGCCGATATTTCCACCTTTATCATCCTTTCGTTCTACTCGCAGCTCTCGTCCAATGTTGAATCCTTCCCTGTAGCATTTTCCAGAATTCTTTGCAGCATCAATTCACATTCTTTGATCCACTTGGATTTCTCTTTCAACTTTTCTCCATCTTCAAATAGTGTAGGAAGTCCCATATTTGTAACATCAACCAGCCCCTTTGCATCTTCTCGCAGTTCCTTAGAAAGGTCCCCATGTTTCTTTATAATAAGGTCACCCATACCAATGACTACACTATCAGGAACATCTCTTCTATTTAATTCTCAAATCTTTTCTTGAATCCTCCCATCAATTCTCTTGTGTTCTTGCCTTGTAACATGGTTCTTTGAATATGCTCCCCATAGCTTATTCAACCAAATCATTAAGTTGGCCTACCTTTTTTCTGATTATTGCAGCGAGTGTATTATATTTACCTTGTGAATATGCAGTTGACTCATCCCAATGATCTTTTACCTATGAGATTTCACCATGTGTTATTAATTTAGGAGGCCCCATTGTGACTCCTAGCATGTCCTTCAAATGGTCATTTTCTCTCATGGTCCTTTCATTACTCATTTTGTACATTTCCTTTTCTTTGATCAACATTTGCATTTGGGATTTATTTAGTTTTTCCACATTAATCCCAATGTTTGCAGTCACCACAAGATCTACCTCTCCAACCTTCAGAGTCATGACATGTCCAAATTCTTTCTCAGTATCAATCACCACTGACTTTCTATGAGGTGGATACAAGGCCCATATCATGAGTGATCCTTCATCTGGGTTATATTTGGATCTAACATATATTTCTGTCACCCCCTCTGGACTAAGCTTGTGTGTGGCACTATTATCCTTTAAGAAGTTATCAAAGACCAATGCATAATTCAAATCTAGCCTTGGAAAGATCATAACTCCAACATCCTCTAACATTTTCCTTCCTTTATCAAGGGTCATATTAGCCATTTCTCTATCCATAGTTAATTTAAAATTATTTAGTAGTTGCTCCTAATTGCTTGGTGTAATATTATCAATTGTCTCCCTTATCTCCTTTCCCTTTTATTTATACAAGAAAGATCTAAATTATGAAGAATTCACAAATTCATTATCTGCTACAAATGACCTATATGCCATCTCTCTGGTGTTTGTATCTTGGCTCTCTTCAACACTTGGTTCTCTAGGAGGGAAATTTTAATCTTGAGTTTTTAATTTGGAGATCCTACTGGGTAGGTCTCGTGGAATATCTTCTCCAGATTCCTCATCTCCAAAAAAAGGGAACCCTATATCTGAAAACCCTTGGTTGTATTTCTCCACCACTCTCTCTGCTTCCTCTGCCTCCAAATTTCTAATCATGTCATCAAACTGATAAGGAACATGATAATATCCTCCAAAGTTTATCCTTTGTCTAGAAGAATTGATATATCCCTCTAGATCAAAACCTTTTCTTGGTGGACCCTTATTGATATTATACTACATTAATTTATCAAGGATAAAATCATATCCTTCCTTTGCAAGCACATTAAAATCACCAAAGCACAGAGTACTAGGCATAAATGCCTGTTTCCCGAATGAACCAAAATTCATGAAACTAGAAAAATCCATTTGTCTTACAATTTCCAAATATGCAATTCTATCTGGGATTGTTTTAGCCAAAATGAATGGAGAATCCTCAAAACCACACACCCTTACAATAGTAGCATCTTCCAAGCAATACCAGTCTCCCCAATTGTGATCAATTGGTCCATTAAAGTCCTTAGGTCCGAGGAAGCGTTTTATTTCATTAGACAATGAGTGCACACAAGGATGACTGTAGAATTCATATACTGGCTTTACAAAATATTCTTCAAAATATAGGTAACTGGAATTAGCAAACCTACTGTCCCAAATGGCAGTCCACAATTGAATGGGTAACAATTTTCCCTCTTTATCAAACTGTGAAACCTTCAAATTTTATGGGAAAATCCCTGACTCTTTTATAAAGTTCAATACTAGATGCATTAAAAGAGAATAATTCCTAAGGAGCAGAACATGGGATTTATTCTATATTTCCATCAATGCTAAGTTGAGTTCCTTGGAGACAAATGAAGCATAGTCAAAAAACCTAGAATTATGACATTGAATGTCAGCTACAATTACCATGGGAACAATGGACATATACTTAGGAACTTTCATACCCAACATTTTTCCTACTGAGAAATAGGTATATCTCATACAGAGCTCGAATAAGTCCACATAGAATGGAGGCCCATCGCCATCGTCAAGTGGGACAATTTTACCATCTTTTTTAATTCTATGTAAGGGCAACCTCCAACCCTTGTAAGTGGTGTCCATTCTCCAAAACTCCCTTTCCAACTCTTTATTCACAATTTTCTCATTACTCCACCCTTCCAACTTAAAAATCTCACTTATTGAAGCTTCTAATATGTATATGAAGAGTTTCCCAGATGGTTTGCATATGGCCTTAAATTTTGAGTCATAGTGGGTGGCCAACAATTTTACCAGCTCTGTATTGACAAACACATTAGGGTAAACCATCTTTCCCAAATTTAGACACCATGGATTACAAACTGGCTCAAAATGATCTCTTCGGTGAAAGTGGAATCTAAACAATTCATAGCCTCTTATTGGGGTCTAAATGTCTCTAATGTGCTTGCATTTGTCGTCCAATTTTTCCACTTCCACCCTCAATTGTGCGAAGCACCTACCTCTAGGCCCAGAGCCATGCAATTGGTCAATTAAATCGTGATTCAGCTTTCATTCAGCACCCTCCGGCTCAATTCTAGACTCAACTTTCTGCTTCTTACTCTTAGGGACTGCTCTCACTTTGTTTTCTACCTTTCAACTTCCCCGAGCTGGTGGCTTCCATATTACTCACTTAAAATTGCAGAAATGAAAAAGTTAAAATGCAGAGGACTTACTAGTTTTGTTGAGGTCTTTCAACTAAAACAATTCTCTAGCCCTTTGTTTGTCTCCTCGTTTCCTTCGCTACCAATTCACAACAATGTTCATTTTTCAACAATTTCATTTCAATTTATGAAATTACCTGTGCTCTGTGGCACCATTAATGTTTTAACTCCAGGCACGAATGTAACAAAATTTTGAATTCCTTACTTTCACATCAAATGAACTGGTCAGGAAGACACCTTCAAACTTTGGGTGATCTATACATTAGGCCCCAACAAACCTTCACTAAATACTCTATTGATTAGGGTAACATTCTACATATCTGACCGATGTTAACATTTGTCTTGTATACATCACCAAGATTCACCCTGACAATCATTTTAGTTCATTTATTTCTTCATCGGCCTGAATTTTAGTATTGCTAACACATTCATTGGTTCCTTTGATGTTATAAGTCTCATTGATAACACATCAAATGAACTGGTCAGCAAGACACCTTCAAACTTTGGGTGATCTATACATTAGGCCCCAACCAACATTCACTGAATACTTTGCTGATCGGGGTAACACTCTACACATCTGACCGATGTTAACATTTGTCCCGTATACATCGCCAAGAGTCACCTTGACAATCATTTTTGTTCGTTTGTTTCTTCATTGACCTGGCTTTTAGTATCACTAACACATTTAGTGGTTCCTCTGATGTTATAAGTCTTGTCGATAACACATCAAATGAACTAGTTGGAAAGACAACTTCAAGCTTTGGGCTATACATTAGGCCCCAACCAACATTCACTGAATACTCTGCTGATCGGGGTAACACTCTACACATCTGACCAATGTTAACATTTGTCTTGTATACATCGCCAAGAGTCACCCCGACAATCATTTTGGTTCATTTGTTTCTTAATCAGCTTGGATTTTAGTATCACTAACATATTCAGTGGTTCCTCCAATGTTATAAGTCTCGTTGATAACACATCAAATGAACTAGTCGACAAGACACCTTCAAACTTTGGGCTATCTATACATTAGGCCCCAACCAACGTGCACTGAATACTTTTCCGATTGGGGTAACACTCTACACATCTGACTGATGTTATCATTTGTCCCATATACATCGCCAAGAGTCACTTCAATAATCATTTTGGTTCATTTGTTTCTTCATCGGCTTGACTTTTAGTATCACTAACACACTCAGTGGTTCCTCCGATGTTATAAGTCTCACCGATATTTTTTATTTTGGTCTTGAATATGTTGCCAGAACTTTTGTTGATATCCTCATGTTAGTGTAACTTAGTGGGTCGGGTGAACATTTAGGATTTACACCGATTGCACATGTCTCGCTGATATATTCCTAGTGCTCCTTTCGGTGAAAGAAATGATGGTCTTGTCGATGAAACGTCATCGGTGAGATTAAACGTTTGGGCCAACATATATTTTTCATGCCAAGATGACTTGTCTTGCTGATAGATTATCTTCATCGATGAGACCATAAGCCAATCTCCTCGATATGTCTTCTTTAGTAATCCTGATTGCTAGAATAGTTTTGATGTCTCATTGATGTGCTAAAAAGTGCTTGTAACCCATAATAGGCTGGGAAGACCCATACCAGTTCATGCCGATGTGAATTGTTTGCCACAATATCATTGATAAGAAGGATTTTCAGGAGTAGAAAAAGGTGACCATGGGTAATTATATTCTATAGGGCCAATTACATCCTTTTCTGACTCAAAATGTAGTTAATTATTATTGAGAAATTTACATGAGTAAATCATTATAAAATTTTGAAAATTTGTATAGTTCCAATAGACCCTTCTTCATGTTGTATTGCAGCAATTTTTTGAGAACCATATCATATCCATCCCTTGCTAATATAGTGAAATCATCGAAGAAAGGAAGAGACGTGGAGATAAAGAGTCGATGGATATGGGGGATAGGGAGGGAGAGATGGTGAGAGATAGAGGGGGAGATAGAGAGGGGGAGAGAGACAAAGGGATATAGATAGGTAGAGGAGAGATAGAGAAGAGGGGGAGAGATAGAGAAGAGGGTGATATAGAGAGATAGAGGGGGTTGGTGAAAGAGATAGAGATATCGTGATAGAGGTAGAGAAACATATGGATAGAAAGAGATAGAGAGATGAATGAGAGGGAGATAAAAAGAGAAATAGAGATAGAGATATAGAGTAGGAGAGATGGAGCTAGGGAGAGATGGAGTGAATAATAGAGAAAGGGGGGAGAGGGAGAGATAGCTCAATAGATAGAGGGGGAAGAGGGAGTGACATGGATAGTGGGAGATATAGAGAGATAGAGATAGAGATAGAGATATATGGGAAGAGAAAGAGAGATGGAGATATATGGGAAGAGAAAGGAAGAGAGGTGGAGATAGAGAGTTGATGGATAGGGGGGATAGGGAGGGACTAGAGATTGTGAGAGATAGAGAGGGGGAGATAGAGAGGGGAAGGGAGAGAAAGGGATATAGATAGGTAGAGGAGGAAAGATAGAGAATAGGGGGAGAGATAGAGAAGATGGTTTAAGGTTTAGGGTTTAGGGTTTAGGGAGATAGAGAGCAATAGGGAGAGATATATCAATCACACTCCCTATATCTCTATCTATTCATCCTTATCTCTTTATCTCTTTACCTTTATCTATCTCTTTGTCTCCCTTTCTATTTGTATATTTCTCATTATCTCCCTCTCTCTCTATATTTTCTTCACTATATTTATCTTTGTCTCCTTAAGTGTGCAATGGGTACATTGAAGAGGTCTTAAAGGAGAATTATCACATCTTTAATCAAATGGCATGCTACCTTGAGCATAACTCCCCAAGGACACATGCCATCCTTGGATTGTTGACATGAAACAACCAGGAAAAATTTAGTTTCTATTTTCCCTCTCTCTCTTTTCCTTTGTATCTCTTATATTTCTCTCTCATGCTCTCTCTCTCTCTCCCTATCTATCTAAGTTCATCTCTTTCTCTCATTCTCTATCTTTTTAGTTTCTATATCTCTTTCTATTAGCTAATAGGCTACATATATTGTGATATTTGAGCTTGAAACAAATCTCATGCATTGAAACCACTATTGTGTCATCTTTATATAGAGAGGGGGGGAGACAAAGGGATATAGATAGGTAGAGGAGAGATAGAGAAAAGGGGGAGAGATAGAGAAGAGGGTGATATAGAGAGATAGAGAGATCATGATAGAGAGTCGATGGATAGGGGGATAGGAAGGGACTAGAGATAGTGAGAGATAGAGAGGGGGAGATAGAGAGGGGGAGGGAGAGAAAGTGATATAGAAATGTAGAGGAGGAGAGATAGAGAAGAGGGGGAGATATAAAGAAGAGGGTTTAGGGTTTAGGGTTTAGGGAGATAGAGAGCAATAGGGAGAGATATATCAATCACACTCCCTATATCTCTATCTATTCATCCTTATCTATTTTATCTCCACCCCTCTCTATCTCTTTGTCTCCCTTTCTATTTGTATGTTTCTCATTATCTCCCTCTCTCTCTATATTTTCTTCCCTATATTTATCTTTGTCTCCTTAAGTGTGCAATGGGTACATTGAAGAGGTCTTAAAAGAGAATTATCATATCTTTAATCAAATGGAATTCTACCTTGAGCATTACTCCCCAAGGACACATGCCATCCTTGGATTGTTGACATGAAACAACCAATCAAAATTTAGTTTCTCTTTTCTCTCTCTTTTCCTTTGTATCTCTTATATTTCTCTCTCATGCTCTCTCTCTCTCTCTCCCTATCTATCTAAGTTCATCTCTTTCTCTCATTCTCTATCTTTTTAGTTTCTATATCTCTTTTTATTAGCTAACAGGCTACATATATTGTGAGATTTGAGCTTGAAACAAATCTCATGCCTAGAAACCACTATTGTGTCATTGGAAAATAAATTTCAATTGCCATTTAATGGTAAACCAGTTGTAGCGTAATGGTAAAATTCTCTAAAATATTAGGTAAAAGCCTATATATACTATTATATAATAATAAATATAATTATATTATATATAATTTAATCTAATATTACTATTATATTAAATATATATTATATTAATTATATTTTGCATTGGGATAACACCAAGGAAAATATTGAATATATACTTTCATGAAGAAAGAACATGAATGTTTACTATTAATCTACAAGAAAGAGCTACAAAATATAAATCTAATATAGCTAATATATATTTAACTAATACATACTTAACTATATTGTGTAATATTAAAACCTAGCTAAATGGCACCATAATTTTCAATTTAATTAACATACTCTAAAACCTAGAATGAAACCAAGTTGCAACTCGTCAAATTGGAGAAGTGAAAGGTCAATACCAGTGCTGAGCAAGAGTTTGGAGTTAAAACAAGGTCAATACCAGCGTCGAGGAAGAGCAGAGGAGTGAAAACAAGGTCAATACCAGCGCTGAGGAAGAGTTTGGAGGAGTGAAAACAAGGTCAATACTAGCGTCGAGGACGAGGTTGAGGGAACTCAGGGAAAATTGACGACCAAGGGACAATGAGTATTGTAAGTTTGGCACCCTCATTCTCTTTAACTTGCAATTTTCATGCCTAGTTTCCAAAGATCTTCTCGTACATTGGCACCCCCAAAGGTCTAGGATTTCATCACACATAACCTTCATCGCATGATTCTAAAGCAATTGTAGACTTAGTACAAGTACATGCTAGGCTAAGCTAGATCTAATGAATGGGAATAGAGACATACAATTCTTATTTAATACCTCCACCACAAACATATGCAAGGAAAGGTCTCCTCCCTTCTTGGTAGTGATAACCTCCTCCACACACAACCCTTAAAAATTATGAATAGAGGAATATAATCTTTGAAGAACTCAAAGTTTGTTCTCTCCTACCTGATGAAATTAGTCATTTTATCCTTACAAACATTTATAGTGATTACTAGAGGCACATAGACCAATTCTTCATAATAGAAGAATTTGATCATACTTTTCCAATGATGGCATTATGAGAAAACCTTAGGTTAAATGAATAATTCCTAGCTAAGTTCTTTAAATCATGTCCAACCGTATAAGAGAAGACCACTGCTATGTGTACTTGGATACCATGGAGAAAGGCTCTTTGGCCTCTTTCATCAATCAAAGTATTGTTAAATTTTAACACCTAAAAGTGAGAATGAAGAATCTTTCCTAGGATGGTGGCCATCCCATTATAGCTCTTAGAGTTGTTAGAGATATATTTTTTTCAAATTAGAGATTGGACCATCAAATAGTGTCACCATGAATCTACCAATATATCCATCAAATTGATAAACCTTGACTTAACAACCACAAATTCATAAGAAAATTGCCCTTGTCAGCCCTAGGGCATCAATTCAATGCCAAGTTTCTTGCTTTAACAGACCCCTAAATGCAATGAACCTCTATCATACCATGTTTCACACCAATCCAATGAGTTACAATTACAAGACAATGGGTGGATTGGTGGATGTCATTTCTATTTAGCCCTCAAACCCTTACATAGGCAAAATAGGGCAGTCCTTGTATTTGATTATTTTCTCCCACAAGACAGTGAACTCAGAGCATATCAAGCTTGTACGAACACATATTTATCTACACAAATGATATTAGAGCATTTCAAGCTTGTACAGATCCATACAACACAAAAGAACTTTAGAAAAATAGTAAAAACACAGTAAATTGCTTCAAGAACGTGGCATTTGATATGAAATTTTGGTATCAACAATTGCAATGGGATGGGAATAGAATATGATAGAAGTGGGATAGGAAATGCATCATTTGAAGCATCAAACTAATATGCAAAGATGAATAAAGTGCTAACCCCTTAAACTAAAAAAGTTTCTTTTAACTTTAAGTTTGTTGAGTAGCCAATTCTTTTAAGTTATCAAATCCTACCATCATACATAATGAAAATTTTGTTTCAAATGACTATGAGCACTAACCTTCACTATTTGAAGATCTTGAAACCTTGTCATAGAGAACTAGAACATTGATGCATCCACTCATCCTACCTTAAAACATACCAAAAGTCTCCTAGCAATTAGACATAGGAAGATTTAAGATGACTTAAACAATTTTTATTGCCAAATCATAAACTTATGATGACTTAACTAGGCCTAGTACACACTCCCTCCCCATTAACCACTTAGACATATGGAAATTAAATGTAAATTTTCTGCTATTTTTAGTCATGTAGGTGTCCAATAAACCACTTGGTGGTGTTTCCCTTCAAGTTTATTTACTTGAATGAAGAGAAAAATTCCTTTGATTACAATTACATAATACATTTGAGGCCTTGGTTGTGTAACTAGTGGACCATAGTCACATTTAACACTTGTTACAAAGTTTGAGAGTTAAAACGTCAAGTAGATTTGATTTGTGATGGACACATTTGGACAATAGTAACAATACCTTGCAATCTATCAAGACTTGATTACCTTACAACCTATAAAATTCTAGCGATGAAATGGTAGATTTATCATAATGTCACCTTGGGATCACATCACCATGAAAGAACTTCATCCAACATCCTTATGAGTGCAGGTACCACGAAATAGGTATTTTCCAGATCTGTCTTCCTCGAGCGAGGGATATTCAGGAAGAGAAGAGGAAAGCGAGACATGTAGTAGGTCTAAAAGAGTGAGATCAACTAGAGGTCAAAAGATTAGAAGAAAATTTTGTAAACATATGGAATTGTTTCTTGCTAAAGGGGGGTCATGTTCTTATGATGATGAGAGCATAGGCGACATCGAGGTTCCCTTGAGGTACAAACATCTACCGAAACAATGGGTACCCAAGGAACTTCCTCCAATAAAAACTAATTTTTGTGTCAACGAGAGGATATATCGCATATCACCATCGTGATTACATGGTTTGGGCTTATTTTGCATGGATGACATAAAGGTCTATTACGAAAAAGTTACTGAATTGATGGAGTATGTCAGACCTTGTTACAGTTACAAAGATTGGATGTAGCTGGTTCGATATACATGAAGTATGCATAAGTATGCACTATCAGCAAATTATATACAACTAAAAGATAAGGATCAAAATAAAGGAGTGGCTATGTGCATTGATGGAAGGCCAAAAGTATCAGGGAATATTGCAAGGTTTATAAACAGTACATGACCTGGGTCAACAAATAAGCAACCCAATTGCATATTTGAGGCGCGCGAGGGAAACCGTGTATTCATATGTGCGATAAAATCAATAACTACAGGGGAAGAGTTGCTAATAAATTACAATTTGAATCGCTTAGTTACAAACACAGTTACTATGGGGGTGGTACATACTATGTACCATTTTACCCAACCTCCAATTAATGACTCGAATATACCATTTTATTCTTATGTTCTTTTTCGTAAGTCTATTGGTTTCATTTCGATAATGCTTTTTTATATTTAATTTTTGTCATAGTGGAACATTGATCATACGGGGAAGGATTTGGCCTAGAGCATAGATCATGGTGCATCTTCAGCCGCTTCTACCTAACAAGTTTACCTCATTATAATTGTACAAATTAGATACGAGCAAAATGTTTTATTTTTATATTTTTTTCATAAGTTCCTTGGGTTAATTTCGATAATGTTTTTAACATTCTTGATGTAGTCAGCTGATCGGGGAAAGGAACCAATAGTAGAGGAGAACATCCATAGGGAGGTGCAGTCAATATTATGTGATGATGACATCTCATATTCAACAATCGCTCTCGATATGTTAAGGAAGACCCAAAAAAAATGCAATGAAGAAATCCTTAAGTTGATATTCATAGTGCCTCAAATAGATGAGATAAGAGAGAGGGTTAAAATATTGACTGAGAGAGCATAAAACTTGCAAGTAAGCTGTCATTAGGTCTTTAATTATAATATAAGTTCATTCATGGTTTTATAGTTTGTACTCTTTTATGTCATGAACTAAAATATGTGTTGTTTTCATAGGGTTATTTGCATCCTCATGATGTTGCTGGCCATGATCAGGGTACTGCAAGTGCTTCCCGACAAGTAGGGGTTGATACAAGTGTCAATCCTGATCTTCTTGCACATACATCACATCATCCAACCCCATCATCTGTGCCTATATTGTCGTCTCAAATTTCAGCAACACATAGCATGCATGCATCGAGTAGTGCACCCTCTCGCAGCAAACACATTCCATAACATGCGTCAAGACATGTACCTGGGGATGCAGAGGCCACAACTAGTACTAGTGATGTTTTAGCAACATTTCCTAGATCTTCCCATATTACTAGTATGGGAACATTGCCGATCACATTTGTGGTGACTAAGAATTTCATTCCCATAAAGATAGAGAAGGTCCCAGGTACTTTAAAATATTTAATTATCATTATATATAATCCAATTGAAATTTACTTATTGATCACTCTTTTTAGACTAATGATCCCATGATCATTTTGTAGGAAATGATGTTTTTTATAAATATCTAAGTGATATTACATTGGAGCTCTTCGGGCACACCATAGGTACATGGTGGAATGCCCAAAATGAAGATTTAAAAGATGAGCACATTAACCGTTTAGTTGTGTTGTTTAGTGATAAAACATTCAACCAAACGAAGGTCCTTAAGAAAGATGGTACCTATCTAAAGTATGTGAGGGACCAATATAGGTCACATTTAGAGAAGAACAAAAAGTATGAGCATCCCCCCATGATTCTAGAGAGGGATTGGAAGGACCTGGTGTCAGATGGAAAGAAGGCTGAAAAGAAAAAAGGAAAGACACCACCGGGCCAATGAAGGTATGTGATACTATCAACAATGTAATTATATACTGATTACTCTTTCTTTTTACATAATCTAATGTATTTCAAACTTTTCATAGGCTTCCCAACACATCAAAGGAAACAAAGGAAATACTAGAAAAATACAGGCAACACAAACTTGGCTCTAGTGGTTATATGAAATTATCTACACGAATTGTAAGTATCAATAAATGAAATATTGCATCCAAATAATAAATTTCAAATAATTTTGGTTTTATCACACCATAGAAGCAATATTCATGATCTTATGCAAAAATGCAAGGCTCTAAATTCAACAAAGTGCCCACAGAAGAGGACCTGAAGATTTCCTTCCAACAAGGCTATGGAATCGTGGTTGAACGCCTAAGAGTTTTGACTGGGAAAACACAATATTCCACTGCATCTAACATAGAGGTAAATAAACACAATAAAGTTTATGTAAAATTGAATACTTGTGCAATCTATTCAATTTTAATTTCCACCATAAAGTAATTATGTGCCTATTTGTTTTAAACAGACAAGCAATGATAATACTACACATGACATTGGAATGCAGCCTGGTGAGGGTGGAGCACAACCTGTAGATGAAGGTCATGGTGTGCATCTCGGTACTGGATGTATTCATGTGCCATACAAAAAGCAGTATGGATTAATACAATTAAACATCTTTAATTGCAATTGGTGTATTAATTAATGTAACCTTTCGTGTTTTAACTTTAGAGCATGTAGAGCATGATTAACATGTTGAGCATGATTAGGCTAGAGAAGATCAGGAACATGATGTGGCCCATCAAGTAAAGAGGACCACTCTAATGTTCTTTTAAACATATTTAATTGCAAATGGTGTATTAGTTAATGTAACCTTTCGTGTTTCAACTCTAGATCACAATTTAGAGGGTGTTTAGCATGTTGAGCATGAGGCTATAAGAGAAGATCAATAACATGATGTGGCCCCATCAGGTAAAGAGAACCACTCTAATGTTCTTTCAATTAATGAAATACTTGTAACAATAATAATAAAACATATCAATTTAACATTTCTTTGTTATTGCAGTAGAACCCCCCTTGCAACGACATCCATGTCATGAGTACACAACTAGGCATACATTAAGATCACAAGCAAAGGGAAAAAAAACTGAAGGGGGGATATATGATTTAGAAAATGATACTCCACTTCAACATTTTTTAGCTTAAAAAAAGAAACCAAAAAAAGTGATTGTAATCATATTTTGAATGAATGTGAATATGTTAATGAATGAATGATATATGTTAATGAACGAATGCTATATGATAATGAATGAATGTTATATGTTATTAATGGATGAATGAATGATTAATGTTATATGATCGGGTATGGGGAATTAAGAGTGATGTGAGGGGGGAGGGGCCAAATGAGCTTCCACTGTCACGTGGTTGGCCCTGTTAAGTAGAGAATATTAAACTATTCTCAAAACAAAGAGAAGCTCAATAAAGTAATGAACTTTTGAATATAAGAAATGCATCATTTGAAGCATCAAACCAATATGCAAAGATGAAAGAAAGTGCTAAATTTTCACTATGGTGGCAGAAAAATGATTCTTTATACCCTGATGCCTAATTTTCCAAGCCAATTTCTCCTGCTTTGCATAGATTTTCCATGTTTGTGGATGTGATATGACTCCTACACAAAAAACATGTACTAGTTATGGCCTTGAATCCAACTACATCCAATTATCTTTTTAATTCCTCTATATTTTATCAATCTGTTTACTATTTGAACCTTGTATAGATGTTTTAGATGAAAAACCCATTATTGTGAAATGTGCCTCCAGCTGAGTAAAGTGAATTCATGCTCTGTATCATTATTTGAAATTGTTTCCATTCCAATGTTTTGAGTTTAGTTTGTTTGTATGGATTTATATGAATACCACATTGTGTTATGTGTGGATTTGGTTTCAAAGCTTAGTTTCTTTTGTTTTTAGTGGTGACATAGCTCTAAAATTTGACTTGTGTGCATAACAGGTTTGTGGAAAAATTGACAGCTCTGAAGGGTTTAGAGGCTCGATTGAGATAGATACACGGATATTTTTTGTTGATGGGGGGCTTCCACTTAACCATGAATTTTTTTTATATGTTTTGTACTGATTTTCAGGAGCTTGAAGAAGAGGGGAAGCGCCCACTGGACCTCCCAAACCTTAAGAGGAGAATAAAAGAGGGTAATTTTTTAATTTTGATTGTTGCTGCATTGTGTTCAAGATTACAAGGCATCACTTGTTTCATCTATTTGGACTATGTTTGAAATATATGGTTAGAAAGAGATAGAGAGAGGATTGAGAGGGATAGAAAGAAGTCTTCGTATTGTTGCAATATCTTGTTGAACATTTTTTGCTGCAATGGGGTTGGTATATTTGTGAGAACTATTATTGTGTGTACTTGCTTGTGTAGGTGCATTTGTTGACTGTCAGAAGCACAAATTTCTATGTGTGGGTAATGATATTGCAACATTGTTTAGTAGAGACCAAAGCTAGTTTGGCTTGTGCTGTTAACTCAAGGAGTTTAAGTTTTGACTTGTCATTATGTATTGTCCATTTTTGTGCCTTAAAATGGTAAATTGCATCATGATCATACACTCATGGTTGTCCAATATAAACAAATTATATCTTTTTATTTATAATTTTAGTTATCTCCTTCTCCCAATTTTAAATAAGTAATATTATTTTTCAATAATATTTTAACCAATAGATGTGTCTAGAAAAATTCACAGACTCGTATGTCTGCCTTGAAAGAGCCCACTGATGGAGAGTAGAGGCCACATAAGACTCTCACTGACAGGCAACAAGTATATGATTCTGACCTTCTGGAGGAGTATCTATCTCTTCTATTTGTATTTCCAGTTATATCACCTTTTTTTCTTAGGAACATTATATTATAAAGCTCTGGTGATTTTTTTATTCCCTTACACTACATTTCTTTGTTATTTTGGATTTAGGAAAATCAAGATGCATTGATCAAGTGTATCACATAAGATGTTGGCTTTAATAATGGAATACCTATAGCTGCATGTATCATCTATAAGTCACTTCTCCAATGGTGTTAATTTGAAGTTGAAAGAGAAGGTGTTTTTGATCGTATCATTCAAATGATTGGTTCAACAATTGAGGTATCATTGATTCTACATTTCCCTAGTTTTGAGTAGTTTATGTGAATTGGCCCTATAGAATATAATTATTTACTCATGTAAATTTCTTAATACTAACTACATTTTGAGTCAGAAAAGGATGTAATTGGTCCTACAGAATATAATTACCCATGGTCACCTCGTTCTACTCTTGAAAATCCTTCTGATCAAAGATATTGTGGTAAACAAATCACATCGACATGAGCTGGTATGGGTCTTCCTGACCTATTATGGGTTACAAGCACTTTTTAGCACATCGATGAGACATCAAAACTGTCGTAGCGATCAAGATTACTAAAGAAGACATATTGGGGTGATTGGCTTATGGTCTCATCAATGAAGATAATATATTGACAAGACAAGTCATCTTGGCATGAAAAATATATGTTGGTCCGAATGTTTAAGTCTCACCGATGAAGTTTCATCAACAAGATCATCATTTATTTCACCGACAGGAGCATTGGGAATATATTGACGAGATATAGAAGGTCGGGTAAACATTTAGAACTTACCCCGATGGTATCAATCTCACCAATACACTTCCTTGTGCTCTGTCAATGAGACCACAAGTCAGCCCTCCCGATAAATATTTAAAAAAAAAAAACTGCAATGTTTCATCAAAATTTTGACGACACAATCCGACGAAAAAAAAAGTGCGACAAGGTTGCTATAGCTTTGACACAATTTTGATCTCATTCGAATGGTGAGATCGTCGAAAAAATGATGAATGTTTGTTGGAATATCAGGGAGACTAGCTTATGGTCTCATCGATGAAGAGAATCTATCAGCAAGACAAGTCATCTCGACATGAAAAATATATGTTGTCCCGAACATTAAGTCTCACCGATGAAGTTTCATTGGTGAGACTATCATTTATTTCATCGACAAGAGCATTGAGAATATATCGGCGAGACATAGCGGGTCAGGTAAACATTTAGAACTTACCCCGATGGTATAAGTCTCGCTGATATACTTCCTCGTGCTCATCAATGAGACCACAAGTTAGTCCTCTCAATATAGCTATAGCTCTGACAAAATTTTGATCTCATTCTGATGATGAGATCGTCAAAAAATGATGAATGTTTGTTGGACTTTCCATGAAACTTGATCGCAATTTCAACAAACATCTCATGTTGTTCCGACGATTTGGCAGAGGCATGCCACGTATGTTATGGCTATTGTTCATCGCTAGATCAACACAATGTTCGTCGATAGTCCAATGAACATGAGGTTCCTTTTTTGTGGTGGCAACCGATGAAGTTCAATTGTGAATTCAACATTTTGAAGCTCGTCGGGATACCTACAAATTTTTTTAAAGAGATTCGTCAGAATTCTGACAATAGTTTATCGATAGTTCAACAAAAATTCATTGGAAAGTGGAGTCAAATACAGTAGTGCATCTCCTCATTCTGAGCATTCATTCCATGTTCTGAGCATTCATCTCCTTGATCTAAGCATCCATCTCCTTGGTCTGAGCATCCGTTTACCTGTTTCAAGCATCTGTTTCCCACCTATCTTTCATTGAATAGGTGACATGTACCTCAACTTGGGTGAATTTTCCCCATACTTGGGTGAACCTACCCCCAAATAGTTAATTTCACCCTCTATTCGGTCATTCTGAACACCTGCTTCCTCATTTCAAACATCCATCTCCTCATTCTGAGCATCTATCTCCTCATTCCAAACATCCGTTTGCCCATTTCAAGCATTCATCTCCTCGTTATGAGCATCTTTCTCCCCTTCTGAGCATCCGTTTACTCATTCCTAGCATCCATTTCCTCATTCCGAGCATTCATCTCCTCATTTCAAGCATCCATTCATCCATTCTGAGCATCTATCTCCTTGATCTAAGAGTCAGTCTCCTCATTTGGTACATCCGTTTTCCCCATTCCCAACATCTGTCTCCTCATTCTGAGCATCTATTTCCTCATTTCGAGCACCCATTCCTCGTTCTAAGCATATGTCTCCTCATTTTGAGCATCCATTTCCCTATTTTGAGCACCCATTTTTTTTGTTTCGAGCATTCGTTTCTCCGTTTGTAGAATCTATCTACCCTTCTGAGCATTCGTTTACTTGTTCCAAGTACCCATTCATCTATTCTAGGAATATTTCTCCTCACTTTGAGAGTCTGTTTCCTCATTTCAAGAGTCTGTCTCCCCATTCTAAGAGTCTATCTACCTGTTCCAAGAGCCCACTTCCTTGTTCCAAGGGTCTGAGAGCTAATAGGCGAACCTACCC
This sequence comes from Sequoia sempervirens, assembly GCA_007258455.2. NCBI lineage: Eukaryota > Viridiplantae > Streptophyta > Pinopsida > Cupressales > Cupressaceae > Sequoia > Sequoia sempervirens. The sequence goes on along the minus strand of VDFB02133103.1, from coordinate 53,497 downwards.
ACCAATAGGTGAACCTACCCACCAATAGGTGACCCTACCCACCAATAGGAAACCTTGCCCACCAATAGGAAACCCTGCCCACCAATAGGCGAACCTTCCCACTAGTAGGGAAAATTTCCCACTAATAGGCAAACCTACCCTTCAATAGGTGAACCTTCTCTCCAATAGGCGAACTTTCCCTTCAATAGGTGAACCTACCCACCAATAGGTGAACCTACCCTTCAATAGGTGAACCTACCCTCCAATAGGTGAACTTTCCCTTCAATAGGAAAACTTGACCTCTAATAGGCGACCCAACCTTGCAATAGGAAATCCTTCCCTCCAGTTAGGCGACCTTGCCCTCCAGCCCATTTGCATCTTCCATTCACCGGTAATCTTCACTTCAATTCATCTACAAGTCATTTTTTCATCAAATAAACATATCTTAAAAAATCTCTAGGTTATGTATCCATCATTGTTTTCCCCATCCAAATCCTCTGAACTTTGTTTGAAGTTATTATCCAAATTAGCTTAGGTATCTAAATCTGATCGTCATTAGCCACATCTGCTTAGGATCATCATCCATCCTAAGTTAATCATTATCGTCAGCCTAATCAATCCACTTTCAATCTCAAGGTGGATTTGGTGCCACAATCATCTATCTGTCTTTTAATTCGATCAATCAACATCCTAAGTCACCTAGGGTAATCTCTGAACTTGGTTTAGAATCCTTTTCTTCATCCTATGTGATCCATCATTTGATATTATCAATAGTTTTATCAATTGATCTTATCCAACCTAATCCAATCACATCGCTATCCAATCACCTTTGACCCAATCAATCTACTTCCATCTTGAGGTAGATTCAGTGTCCTAATCATCCTTTGATAATCAAATCCCCTCATTAGAATCAATCCCATCACATCATTCAATCATCTAAATCTAAGCTTTGACCCAATCCCAATTTGAGCTTTAGTTCATCTGCATCCAAGATCTTCAAAAATAAAAATAAAAATATTAAGATCCATTACTCCATCTTCCAATCCATCCTTCTATCATTTCATCACCTTTTCTTTCCTTCTAATCATTTGTTCCCATATTTTCAATCCCTATCCATCTAATCTAAAATCATGAATCCTTATCCTTCACCAATGCAACCAAAAATAGTATTTAAGGGAATCCTAATTACATTGACGATGATAATGAAAGTCTAGTTGATCAAGAGGAATATGACGCAGATCCCCTTGATGCTATCATTTCAGTTAATACTTTCCCCACCGCTTTCCAAAATTCAATTACCTCTCCAAGCTATCCTTTTACGTCTTCATCCATGCCTAATAATGCTCCTTATGCTACCTTTGACAAGGGATATCCATTATCTTCCCCATCTGCATATTCATCATATCCTTCATCTATATATTTCTCTTATCCAACACTCACATCCTCTTATCCCAATCTACCATCCCAATGCTCCTATTACAACCCCCCATCCATGTCCCCCTATCTTAGTCCTCCTTACTAGTCTCCCCATCCTAATCCAACATCCACACCTTTTTATCTTAATCCTACACCCCCATCAATCTATCCTAATCCAACATTCACACCTTCTTATCTTAATCTTGCATCCACATCAACCTATCCTAGTCCAACATCCACATCTTCCTATCCTAATACACCATATATGTCAACCTATCCTAATCAGACATCCCAATCTTTCTATCCTAATCAATTATCCCAATACCTCTACTACAATCCCCCACCTGCATCTTCTTATCCTAATCCACCACCTACATCCTCTTGTCCCAATCCACCATCCACGTCTTCCTATCCTAATCCACCATCCCAATCTTCCCAACCATATCCTCCTCCCCACTATCCTTACCACAATCCACCAGCCACATCCTCTTGTTCTAATCCACCATCCCTATCCTCCTATGTCACTCCATTTTCCACTCCACCATGTCCTAATCCTCCATCTACTCCCAATCCTACATCTAATCTCATTTCTCAATATAATCCTAGTTCTCCACCAATCGATAATCCTTCATCCACTCCTACCTCGCCACGTAAGCCTAGAGTATGCACGATTCTCACTCTAGAAGTTCTCCACGGACTTATGACAAAGAAGACATCCTAAAATCCACACCTTGAAGCTGTGGAACCATGCTATCCCAATTCATCATCCATGGTCATTAGTATTGAGACCTTTCTCTATCCCACACCTATCATTAATATTACCACCTCTAACACCCTCATACTGTTGAGACCATCACACCCATCGAATCCATTGAACCCCCATCTCCTACTCTGACAGTTGCCAAACCCGTCAATGATAACCAGACCCAATCATCATCTTCTACTCCTAGCTCCATCCAATCCATTGAAGACACCCAAATCCAATCCACTTCTCCCACTCATAGTATCACCAAAATCTATTCCCATGAAATTCATGACTCACCCATCCTTCCATCTCCCCCACTTGAGGAATCCCTCCAACACTCCATTATCATGCCGCCCACACATGGTGAGTCATGCCAACATCCTGATCCAAAGCACATCAACATATCCCCTTCTCCACATCAAGATCCTACCATCCCATTTGGTTCACCATAAGATCACAGTCCTTCATCCACTTTAGCCCATGATCCCCTTGTCACTCAAGATCCAATCACTCCATCACATGAACCCTTACCACTCACTTCTCCCAATCAAAATCCTGCCACCCCATCTAGTCCATCTCAAGATCATAGTCTCGGATCCATTCCATCCTATGATCCCCTTGATACCCAAGATCTGATTGCTCCATCTCATGAGCTCTTATCACCCACTGCCACAAATCCTAATCCTATCATATCACCTAATCTCTCTCCTGATACCACCCATCAAGATGTTTTTATCCCATCATCTCCATCTCATGATCCTCCATCGTCACCTAAACCTACTATCCCCTCACCACTTTTACATCCCCTTGATACTCTCACATTCCTCCATGGTGGTGTCCTTGTAGAAGAAAAACAAAGCATATATACCACCCATCATCCTCCACCTAATAATGGAATCACATCATTCTTCCAGAATAACAAAAATCCTATCATGGATCAAATGCTCAAGAACATGAACTATCAAGGAAAAGGTTTTGGCCTTCATGAGCAAGGTATTTTAGAGCCAATCCAAGTCAAAGAACACTCCTATATACGAGGTCTTGAATGTATTGCTCGCAAATCACAATCCAAAAATGTTGGTACAACCTCCACATACCCTCAACAATGCTCTTCTAAAAGAATAAGAGGCTCCTCCCATCACTCCACCAAATAATTTGCTTCCATCCCCCCTCCTCCATCATATCGCCTCAAAAACAACCATCCAAATTCCTCCTTCATCTGCTCCATCCATTTTGGGTCCTTGCATCCTTCCATCCATCATCTCCCATCTTTCATCTTCTCCATCCATTTTGGGTCCTTATGTCCCTACACCCACCATCACACATCCTCTAGGTACTAAGTCCATTTTGGGCCCTTATACCCCAAAATCACCTCCTCCATCTTGTCCCATCCCTCCCTTTATCCATCCATCACCTATCCATGTCACCCATCATAAACATCTCACTCTCATGTTCCCTAATCAGAATCAACAAAGGCATGTACCCGCACATCCTCCAGCTACATATGATTCTCAAAATCCTACCTCCATCACTCCATTAATGTTTTCTCCACCTCATCCATCTCCTAGCACCCATCCCATTGCTATTAAAAGCACTCTGGATGCTAAAGTAAAAATGCATAAATCTAAACATCCACATGAATCTAAAGCTCCTCATGTCCCCTTAAAAAGACATGTTGAAGAGAAGAAAAATACAATCCAACATCAAATCCAAAATCCAAATCAAACCCACAGGCCATAAAGGCCCACCAAAGCAAAGATCAAAACCATGTGGATCCCAAAGAAAAAAATATGCAATGCCTTCAAATAAAAACTCTGTAACAACATCCAAAGTTGCTAATTCAAAAGCTAATCATTCTCATCTACCATCTCCTAATTTTTTCTTGGGTGCTTATGTCCCAAAATTCACTATCCCATCTCCTCCATTATCCCCACATCATCCATCCCCTAATCCTCCTATCCTTTCACATCCACCACCATATGTGCCAATGTTGGTCCTGAAAACATCTCCCCATCACACATCAACCCCATCATTCCATCCATACACTTTCCAACATCCCATCCATTATCCCGCATATCTCCCTCATCAAATCCCTTTAATCCATTCTCTTGCATAATCCATTTATCCTAATAAGGTTGTACCAACACCCAATAGTCTCTTCACACATGGGCTCTTAATACCTTGTATGGAACTTGACACTTGAGTCCTTCATTCATCTCATTTTTGCGTGTCTTCCAAATCCACTTATTCACATCCCTGTCATTATCTATCTCCTTCCGCATGCTATCCAAATATCCAAAAAGTTAAAAAAGTCAAAAATAAAAAAATAAAAAATAAAAAAATCCAAATAAAAATAAAAATAAAAATAATAGTGAAGAGAAAATAATTTGTCCAATAGTGAAAACTTGGAAAACAAGTGCCTTGGATACATACCATGATGAACACCTGGAAAATAGGCGTCATGTGTAAATCCCCCATCTAGTTTACTTCCACACTTGGGGACAACTCCATCCCACCTACCATCCACATCTTTCCTATCATATCTCGTTTATCCCAATCCCTCCATCCTCCTTATGATCTTGATATTGATAGGGGAAAACATATAAACATGCTTTGGACACCTCTTGGCATACATTCCCCTCATCCATACCCTATCCTAATCCTTATTTGCACCCATCTACTTTCCTTTTCCACCTGTCATGCTACCATCATTTTTCCTTCCTTATCCATGCATCCTATCCACATCCATATCCCTCCCTCATCCACCCATCATATCCTCCCCCATTTATCTCCTTTATCTTCCCATCCACCCATCTTCCATCCCTCATGCCTCATTATACATGACATATCTAGAGTGGGGGAATCTCCTTATTTGCAACATAGTCCTTGGAGACATCATTCATCGATCATAACATCCCTTCCATCTTCCCATCCTTATCTTCCTATCCATCCCTACCCATCCAAAAATAATTTTCATCTCCCCATCCTTATTTTCCTATCCATCCATCATACAATCCATTTCATCTCCCCATCCTTATCTCCTTACCAATCCAAACAATCCTTTTCATCCCCCCATCCTTCTCTCCCTATCCATTCATCTCTATCCTCATCCCTTCTCATAATCCCTTGTCATTGGTATTTTTCTATAGGCTTCTCCTCATGCAATCCAATGCCATCTATCTCACTATCATCATTCCCACCTCTTTCACACATCTTTCCCATCTCTTATCACTTCTCATCACTTATCTCTCCATCATGCCATCCTCCCGATTCATCTTTTGATGATTTGGATAGCTATCCCATCCCTGAGTTTCACCTAATCCATGTCTTATTCATATCACTACCATCCAATCCAACAGGTCTATCTTGTCTCATCATATAGGTTCCATGTTTTTATCCACTTATTCTGGTCATCACACCATCCTTTATCCAACATTTGTCTTTGGTCTTTTTTTGAACTATGTTGCCCCTGTGCTTTCATGTAGGAAAGGGTGATCATTTGATTTTCCCCCAGTGCACTTTGTCGATCTTGTTTTGGTCATCCATTGTGGTCTTCATTGTCCCTTTTTCTCTCTTAACCCTAGTCCATCCTTGTCCTTTTTCGAACTACGTTTCCCCTACACTTTCATGTAGGCAAGTTTGATCTTTTGATCCACCCCTAGGGCTTTGATTTTTTTTGTTTTCTTGGTTGTCGTTTTCCATCACTCATCTTCATTCGTCCTCTTGCCGCTTTTATCCATAATCTTTTCTTGAACTACGAGGGCTTTGCACTTTCACATAGGCAAGCCTAATATTTGATCGGTGCTCGAGCCCCTAGGTCATTAGGGTGTTTCAGTCATGTGTCTTGTGTCTCACATGTTGTGTCGTGTCATCAAGTATGTCCTTATCTTGTTGGTTCTTCACAAATGAGATCCACTTGTATCATGAGATTCAATCGCTTTTGGAATTTCTTGCATCATATCGATCTCTTAGTTTAGTATCCATCTTTGGCCTCAACATGATGCATCCTTCCTAATAGACCTCATCAATCCCATCCATCCCCTTGATCTTGTGGCAAAGGACATTTGAAATTTATTATGATATTTTGATACTTTTGGATTTTGTTTATCATTTGAGCTCTCTATCACAACTTGTCAAGGTTGCCATGATCTATCATATTATGGTGCATTTTGACTAGTTAACATAGGGGCATATCTTGATCTTTTGTTTGTTGTTGTATTCTTGGTTGTCCCGTGTAGTACCCACCAAGATCCCTGAGGTCTTGTGTTATGTTGGGGCATCCTTTTGTGCTTGTGGTTATTCCAATACTTGGCCCGACCAAAGTCATCGTGACTTTGGGGTGTTGGAATAGCCTTCTTGTTTGTTGTGTTTGTTTCATGCACTAGACACTAATCTGCCTTGGTTTCACATACCATGGTGCTTGGTGTCTTATGCTATAGCAAAAATGAGTGCTCTAAAAATGGAAAATTGCATTAGGATTGCATTTCATTTTCCATTCCATTGCATTGCATGTATCCTCCATCTCTACTCATCCATATTTTCTTCCATCCTCATCATATCATCATCTTGTCAATCTTCTTAGAATAATATTGATTGGTTATTCTAATCATCTTTTCAACCATCTCACATCTCCATCCAATCCTCATCCATTCAATCTAGCACAAATCATCTAATCACATCCTTGGTCTTGTTCCAAGCCTTGCTATAAGCCTTGATCCAATCATCATCATCATCATCATCATCATCATCATCATCATCATCATCATCTTCAAGATGTATCCTTCCATGTCCTTTGGTGTTGTTTTAGGATGTATCCTTCCCTTGTCAACAACACTTTCATCATCACCATCGGGATGTATCCTTCCCTATCCTTTTGTGTTGTCTTGGGATTTATCATTCCCTCATTTACATCACTCCATTCATCATCAACCCATTTTGGCTTGTAGCTTGACTGGGGAAACATCACCTTTGCTTTTAAATCCATTTATGCTTCCCAATCTCCTATTGCTTATCATCCTCTCTTATCCATCACTTTGCATCATCTTCCTCATATACCCTTTCATCATCTCATCCATTTTGAGAGCACACCCGTGTTCTCTTGAACCCGCATGTCCTGTCAAGGGGCATCCTCCATCCCTACCTTTATCTTCACTCCCATCATCTTTCTTCCCAGTCACTCCTTTGATGTCTGGGGAATCTTTCCCAATCTAACCATCTTCTTTTGGGTTCTATGTTTTAATATTCTTTGAAATGATGCTACTTCGTAACACCATCTAAAAGAGGGGAAAAATGTAGAAACCTAAATTTGGACACTTACATTTGTCCAAATTTATCCCTTTTCATCTAAATATCCTCTTACTTGCATTAATTAAGTAATACTACTATTATTTAATTAATACCCCTAAACTCCTCTAAATCCCTAAGGTATCTAGTTAAATAATTAAATACCTTACCCTTTATTCCCATTTTCCGCAAAAGAATTAAATAAATAATTCCTCACATGTCACATCCTCCATTTTTTTCTTAATCCTAATCCACCTCCTAATCCCATCATTAGGGATCTACACATGTCTAATCCATGATTATGATGTGTCACATCCTCCAACTTTTTTAAGTTGGCTCCTAATCTTCATTAGCTACTAACTGTCTTCTAATCATTGATCAATTAGTCCAATTAGCATCGTATTCAACTTTCTCATCTCCCAAGGAATATTAAATTATTTTTATCATCCCCATGTCCATCCTAATGGAATTTTAAATTCCATTTTATCCCTCCAAGACTCTCCTCTTCCCCATGCAAGTTGTTAGGAGTTCTAGAACTCCTCACTTGTCACATCAGTCACATGGGACAAGTACTTACCTTTTGAAGGACCTTGTCTTATCCAAAAGGTACTTCTTAGCTTCCTTTATAAGCACCTTTCCTTATCCACAAGGTACTCCCAATCATGTGAATTTAAAAGTCACATTTATTTCTCTAACAACTTCTCTCATTCTCATGGTCCTCTCACTTGTCACCGTCACCCTCATCCCAAGGTACTTGCAAGTACCTCCACCTCACATGTCCTGTTGATATCTCATCTTCCACATAGAAATATGTGAGGGATTTTGAGTCCTCAACTCACTACAACCCTTCATCTTTCCCATGTTGGAAAAATCTTGACCATCCAATTCTCGAAAGAGTCTTCCCTTAAAATGGAATATTTTCTCTCATTCAAAGAATGACATTTTTCATAACACAAACGCATTTTTATTCAAAAAATTTGAAGCTCTCCAACTTCAACTCTCAAGCATTCATACTCTCATCCACCATTGTTGCATCCTCAAGCTCTTGCACTCATTTTGTTCATCTATCCAAATACCCACACCTCTCATTTGAATCCTCATCTCATCCTCATCACTTTGCATATAGTTTTAGATCATTTTCCATCAAGGATAACACATTATAAACAATCAAAAGGGCCATCCAAAATATCAAATTGAACAAAAGGTTTATCTCTCGTTTATCTTTTCTATTGTTTGAGTTCAAGTAGGCTAATCATTGAGGTTGTGTAGTGTTGTTTTCACCTTTGCATCATTTCTTTTTGTATCTTTTAGGATAGGTAAACTTTACTGCATCACATTCACAAATACAAGGGAAAGGGATATCATGTTGAACATATAAGGCAATTCCACATAGCTTGCTTGACATGGCACTTGCAAATACATACCTCATGAGGATTTTTCTAGAAAGTCTAGGAGTCCAACCCCTCGAATGGTTTGCACATTTGTCACCGGGAATTCATACATGGAATGAATTGATGTATAAATTCATTACACAATTTTCTTACAACATCTCAACTGACATTAACATTACACATTTGTGTGCGGAGAAACAAAAAGATGGCAAGACATTCACTTCATTCCTTCAAAGATGGAGAAGCTTAGCCAATAAGTGTTCTTGCCATATACCAGAGAAACAACTAGTCCATATTTTTATGGAGAACCTCAACAAGGAGGTCATATTCCACTTACACATACATTGTTCCAACACGTTTGAGGAAGTTATAGAAAAAGGATTATCCATCAAGAAATCCCTCATTACCAAAGGGCTTATGAATTTTTTTAAGGAGAATAGTAATTATTCTCACAATAATCCCAACAACGGAAAGAGAAACTTTGGTCACTGAACAAGAATGTGACAAATGATAGCATCGTAGATGCAAAGGTCATGAATAAAGCACATCCTATGATTAGTCTCAAAGGATCCACAATAATGCACATCAATAATCCTCCATAGAAACAAGAACAAGCTGCTAATGTGGCACAAAACAACACACCACATGGTCCTCCTATGGCCCCTTAACCAAGAAAAAATTACATGCCCTTTGGGAACCAATTGAATCAACTTTGAAGAATTTGATACAAAATAACATCATTCAACTTCCTAAAATTTGACATTATGAACTAGGTCCATTCAAACCAACCTGGTGGAATGACAATTTTTTTTTGAATATCATAGAACCAAAGGACATAACACATCTACCTACTTTAAACTAAATAACATCATACATTATCACATAGAACATGGTGATATTCAAATCGATAACCAGCTCAAAACCACTAATGCTAACCACATGATCTTTAAAACTCCTTTACAAGACCATGGAACAAGAAAAACCTATAATTCTAGAACAAATGGAAAAGATGCAACAAATTACACCAATGTCTCCTATGATTACACAGTGAACCATATCTGCTCATGAGATCATAACATATCCACTCTCACAATCCAAAATAAAAATATTGAGTGTGTGGTTACCATCGAACAATCGAAGGTGACTCTATAAGGAGCCCCTTCTAAACCTTGATTGGAACCTGAATATAACTTTCTTGATCATCTAGGAAAGACCCCAATGCTAATCTCCATTCTTGAGTTGCTACACACCTCTCCTAAGCATAAGGCTATTCTAGACAAAGCATTATAGGAATCATCTATACCCACAAATATAGATGTGAACTAATTTCATGCCATGGTAGGGTATCTAGCTACCACTCACCATGTCACATTCACTGAACATGGCTGTACTTCATAGAAACCAAATCATAATAAAACTTTGCATCTTGAAGTATACATTAACAAGCAAAAAATTAGATGAATTATGATAGATGGTGGATTTGGGCTAAACATTTGCACTTTAAAGTTGGTGAATACCTTGGGATTATCTGAGGCTTGCATAGATGAGTCAAAAATAATTGTGATAAGAGGATGTGATGACACAAAATGTTATTCCAAAGGTGTCATTATTCTACCAATCAGAGTGGGTCCTATTGTGTAGGACACAATTTTTCAAGTTTTGGATCTAGATCTACCCTATAACCTTTTTCTCAGAAGCCCATAGATTCATGCCATGAAGTTTTCCCTTCGACATATCATCAGTGTTTGAAGTTTCCTTACAATGGTGCAGAGATTACTATTTTTGATTATGCTGACCTATTTCAATACTACAATAACCTAAGAGGTACCCCTAAGCACCATGTATCTAGCCATAGGGAAGGCTCACCTTCCACATTGACTTCACACTATATTGACCCTACTTATCTATTGAAAGATTCAACTTCACCTAAGAAATTTCCTAAAATCAAGGTTTGGATCTAGGATGATGGAGTGGGAGAGTATACCATTTAAAGTCTATTATACATGGGGAAGCTCCTATTTGCATCAAAACACTAGAAAGCCATACCATATCAAGAATGATCCAAAAGTGACAATTCAATATCAACCACCTACAACCTTCACCAAGCAAGGGGAGTAGGAAAGGAATGTATGAATGAAGACCTCTCCAAATGGATATACAAAGATAAAGAGGAAGAGGTACATCTTGAGCTACCAAAGGAAAAATATGGAAAAGGCTTCGACATAATAAAACAAAAAGGCTATGATGGTCACAGTGGCCTTGGACTACAAAAACATATAGAAGTGAGAAAACGACCAAGGAATAAAGGGTTGGGGAATCAACCAACTAAAGTGAAAATCTAGGTACTAATGTATTTTGGAAGAAATCATCCAATGCCTTTGAATTTTTTGAGACTTCTATGATAGATATCGAACTCGATTCCCCTATTAGAAATACTAAAGGCCAAGCCCGGATCAATACCTTTTGGGGTCTTGATTCAATTCCTCCATGTCTTTACCCTATTTTCCTTATCCTTAAGCTTTGTTGATACTAATCAATGGGGACCAACAAGGTCCACTGAGCTTGGACATTTTTGAAAATGATGAAGCCATCATTGAGTTTATGGGACTTAGAGAAGGTATTTCAAGCAGGGATCACAAGGTTGGATTCACTATGGATATTGATACAACTACATATTTTAGGGATTCTAATTTTCCTTCCAATCACAAAAAAGCAAAAAGCAAAAAAGCAAAAAAATAGTAAAGAAACAAAAAAATAGAAAAAATGAAAAGAGAAAGAGAAATAATCTATCCTATAGTGAAAATCATGCTTTGGTGGTGCTTTGGATAAGTACCATGGTGAAAACCTAGCAACATGCACCATGTGTAGTTGGCTAATGCTCTAACATTTATTACCACTCTATCTGGTTCCATATATAATAACTTGAGCATATACTCTATAATAAAAGCTTGCTCACCCCTTCTAATGGCTTGAGATTGGTTAACATTTAGTGTCAACTGCTTATCATATTCACCCCTTCATAATAACTTGTCTTGATTTAGACTAAGGGAAATCCTTAACCTAAGGTTTCACAAGGATCTTACACATGGTATCCAAGGATGTTATCACAAAAATTCAAAAAATACAAATACATCAAAAAATTAAAAATCCAAAATATTCAAATACCCTTTGAAAAATAAAAAAATAGTCATAAAATGTCACAAAAGTAAAAAACAATGTCAAAATCAAAAGTATCAAACTACATTGCCCCTATGCATGTACATAGGCAAGGAAAATCACTGATGAGCCCCTAAGGCCTAGGTTTGTCCTTTAGGGTCTATCATGGTCAAATCTTTTGAGTCCATATTTTCATAATAAATTGTCAGTTGTCATGGTCAGTCAAACTACGTTGTCTATGTATTTTCATGTAGGAAAGGCCATCATTGATGAGCCCTTGAGGAATTAGGTCAGTCCCCTTAGGGTCCATTGTAATAAAAAATTTAATCCATTTTTCATAATAAATAATCCTTTGTCAAGAGTTGACATCTACGACAACAAACAAGTTATCCTAAATGGAACCAAACTTAACAAATCATGGAATAAAAGATGAAACTACCCAAAATAGTCCTCAACTAGGTCAATCAGTTGTCTACAAATGTTACTTATCTTATCAAAAATCATTAGTCTTATAATATGTTACATTATCAAAACCAAACCAAGCATCTTACACAAAATGTTTCATTCCTTAAAACAGACACAATCTTTGGAACACATATCACATACTTATCAATGGACAAAGAGATCTAAATAGCTATGAACTTGTTTGGTCTAGTTAAGTTATATCTTATCTTATCTATCTTATGTCATACTCCTATTTTTTTCAAGGATGTCCACAAGTGATTAGAGCAATGATGATGGATTATGATGTTTCTTTCTATTGATTTTTTCCTATGGTCTATCTAGATAACATAATTGGGGAAACTAAGGTCCTTATGTGTGATTGAGTTCCATTCGACATGATCAAAACATCCTAGGCAAGTCAAAAACCAATCTAACACTTTATTTCATTAGGATAAACATGCTCTATGGTCATTCTCTCACATATTTTGACAAGGTTCTATTGCATCTAGTATGAATTAGGACACTCCTTTTTTGATCTATTTGAATCTTTGACAAATGGATAGTAACGTCACCAAGGTTTCTCTCAACTTGGTGTACACTTTCCACTTGTCCATATATCATATCTTTAATAAAATGGAAATAAAATTTAACTTCACAATTCATGCTTAGGTGTGCATACATCCATTTATTCCATAATAAAATGTTCTATGATGACAAAATTATACGTTGCTGAAAGCTCGAGTAATATCAATCAATACATCAATCTCAGCTTGGATGAATTTTCCACCTAATAGGTTCTTCACTCATTAACATTTTCATCTACCTAAATTTTTTTTCGTCAGTCCCACAATCATCTTGGTGGCATGCTATGACACACAAAAATAAATATATGAGTTGCATCATCATGCATCCATAATCATGTTAGGAACATCATATATCACATGCATACAGTTCATATATACTTCATATGAAAAATACAAAAAGATAGATAAATTTGCATCACATGTTAGAATCATAATCCATATAAGCATCATATTAAATATATTATAACATGTCCTAAACATATAATTTCACCATGCACATAGATAATATAAGCATCACATATAAGGATTGTAAACATTAAATATCCATACATCATATCATACAATAAACATAAAATGTGTCATAAGTACAATATTGAATGACTGTCAAAAATGTGGAGCTCGCAAACTCAATAAAAAATATACATGTCTATACACAAACAAGCCTATCCTTTGCCACCCCTATCACCAAATGGAGGCCTATCCTATCTATGGCCTGACCCTAACTATCATGATCAATCCCTATGAAAATGATGAGTTGAATGATATAGAAATTCCCTAGGCTAGGATACTCCTCCACTACTCTGTGATCTCCTAGAATGAGACCTACTCTAGCTCTGAGTAAAACTAGGTTCCCTCCACATTGTTTGAACTTCCCTCTTGTACAAATCTTTATAATACTACTCAGCCCTACTGGCTTGATGAAGTGTATGACCTAGATCTTTTGTACCTCCACTGGCTATATCAATAAAATCAATGGACTGCTACTCAACCTACTATGCTTTGATCACCAACATATCGAGCTCAACTATCAACTAAGCTACTTGTCCCTACAACCCCTAAACCTATATCATCATTTCCTATAGTTGTGCCTGCAATGTGGCTACTTGGGGGTCATGTGGCCTCTCCTCTTTATCCTCCTCCATCATATCATGGAGGGCCTTTCTGATCGAAAATCCTCCAATCCCTCCTCGATCATTACCTCATGGGAAACCTCCTCTACATCTACCTCCCTACCAACCTGATCCAGATCAACATCCAAGTTGATGTCCACATCAACCTCCATATATTGTACTCTTCATCCCTCCTCCTGTTGAGGATCAAGATCTACCTATGCCTATGCAACTATGACCCTCTCCTAGCAAGGAATATCATCCCTCTATTGCTCCCCTTCTCGCCTTGGTATCCAAGGTGGAAGCCCACCTCTATCTATCCTCCCTTTATCACACCTACCCTTGTCTCCACCTCTACCTCAATGACCCCTCCCTCCATCACCCCTTCCACCATCCCTACCTCTACCACCACCACCCCATCCATCATCCCCATTCCCTTGACCACCCTAACCACCATCATCTCCCTTTCCCTGACCTCTTTCAAGCCTCTCCATTGGTGGAGTTGCATCTATATTTTTATAAGGATTAGGCCTATTTTTGGCCCACCAAGCATCATACTCTATAGTGGTGCACGCATTCATCACCTCTGCAGGGGCACCCCACTCAAATGGCTGAAGCTGATCTATCTCCTGCTCTGTCACTTGCATGTTGATCATCATTCTCCACTAGGGAAACTTTCTAGAAGATTGGGAAAACTCCTTAACTCCAATAGGAACTCCTTTTCACTCATCAAACTATATGAGCACCTTCTCTGGCATGTGTTGCTCAATAGAGTGTTGAGTCAACACTGTACGACCAATCAAATACTATGTTTGTTGAAAATATAGTAGATTCTCACCACCGTCCTCATAGGGTGGACACTGATGATATGGCCTCCAAGTAAATGAATCTAGAATATCTATAGCATGGTTCTAGAACCCAACATCACCAATTTGTGTCTATGTCATTGTGCCTCCATATAGATAAACATATGGCAACCCTATTGGAAAAATATCTATTGGTGGTCTCATAATAGCAATATGGTCCAAGCCCAGACCATGAAAAAATTAGTACCACAAATAATCGACTGAGCCTCTCTATATGCAACATCATGGAGCTAGAAATATAACCTGGTGAGCATACATGACTCCCAAGCATATATAGTCCAATGCTACATCATGTCTACAAACATCTCTCCCCATCCAATAGGGAATCCTTGTCCAAAGTGATCAGGAATCACAACACCTTTGATGACGCTATAAATAATAATAATTAATGTCTCATACCTATCTTCTAGAGTATCCCAACGAATATCATAATCCTCCACACCAAGAAAATCTAGATCATCTATATCAAAGCATCTCTGAATGACAACAATTCCATGGTCAGGAACATAAATGACACATTCGCCATGGACCAACAATTGAAGAATATGCTAGATGTCTTCTAATGTAATAGTGGCCTCTCCTATGGGAAAATGAAAAGAACTAGTCTCAGAGTGCCATATCTCTGTTAGAGTTGTCAGTAATCCTCAGTTAGCTCAAATCATGGGCACAAATGTGACATGATATTATCCTAAAGAATGAAAAGTATCTCTCTCCTCCTCACACATGTGGTCTCATAATTTGAATGAGGAAGGCCGACTCTCTCAAGTATAAATAGGTATAAATCTAAATTGTGATCACAAGAAAATCACATTACATGAATCAAAAAGCCTAAATGAACCTATTGGACCTTTTACACAGAGAATTTTTTATCAAACATTAACTCAATTATACTAACACCCAGATGCGTTGTATTGTTAGGAAAATATGGCTTACCAATGCATCATAAAGCAATTGCAAGTAGGCTAAAGCAGTTATAGTGCACTATCATTCATATGTGGGGCATAACAAAAAATGTGGTTTTCTAAGCTACATATGCAGTGCACCATCAAAGATGTGGTGCACCAATTAATTGTGAGAAGCCTAATCAATGGAAACTCTATTTCACACTTGTGTTGCACCACAAAAAATGTGGAAAACATGACATCATATGTGGTGAACGCGATAATAGATGTGACACACAAGCTGCATTGCATCTGCTTGGTTATTTTTGACCCCTAAAATTTACCAAAATTTAGAAAAAAATTGAGGAAAGGAAAGTGCACATACGACATTGCTCGATCCCTTGGGCCTTCTAAAGGTCTTGAATCAATATCCACACTGTGCAGCAACTAGTACATGTGACATCTCTGTAGAGCTCCTCACTTGCCCATCTCACCTCAGAGCACTATAACTTCTAAAAACAAAATGCACAAATGAATTATTTTTGACCCCCTAGGGCATATTTATAAACCTCAGGGTTGCAAAGTGGAGTAGCCCTTATAATTGGATGCATCAACATTGAACTTCAAACGCCAATACAGACACTCCGAAGGTCCTAAAATCAATATATTTTATCACTAGAGTGATTAGCACTGCAAAATTAACCTGTCGAAACAATTTCCCAATTTTTTTGGAAATTTTCACAAATTTGTAAACTTTTTTTAGGGGCATCGTCTTATCCCATTGTCACTGGAACATATCAGGACAACTCTTGAGCATGAATTTTTGTATTTTCTTTGACACAACACTATAAAAACACATTGCATTGAAGAGGGGCAAAATGTAGACACCCAAAATTGTCCTAGCTTGCGAGTAACACCTTTTTACTAATGTTCACCATTTTCCCCTAATGATTAAATAATAATTTATTATTTAATTATTATCAAATTTCATATTCTTCCATTAATTAAGTGATTTTACATTATTTAATTAATTCACTCTAATTCACCTTATTTGACTAATTAAATAAATCCTATTTTTTAATTACGTCTCTAATTACACTTATTCTTCTATTTTAATTAAATAATTAATATTAATTGTTTAATTAACATGCATCCACTTTTCTAAATTAAATAATTACGTTAATTATTTAATTATCTCTTTTTTGAGTTAAATAATTAATATTATTATTTAAATTCTCCATATTCACTTCTAAATTAAATAATTAAAATTAATTATTTAATTCCTTTTTTCATCTCAACATTATCTAATTAATATTAATAAATAAACACTATTTTTTAATTAATCCAAAACTTACACATTCCTTTATTAATTAATTAATTCATTATTTTCATGCATTATTTCCTCCAACTTAACTAACACTCTCTCATTCAACTAAGATTGACTATCCACTTCACAGATGAATCAATTCACTTATCTCCCACTCACTTTGAGTTTACTAATAAAATATTGGAAAAGGGAGAGATGAACCACAATGAGATCAAGATGGTTAACCTCTCTTTTCACTGGTGTTTCATTCAATTATGAGTGTTATAATGCATAAATGAATATTAGAAAACAAACCTAGCTGATATAGCAATCAAAAGGCATGTTTTAAGAGGGTAAATGTTGTGTGCCTATTGCAAAAAGTCTTTTTCAGGCCTCATTGAGGACTCATTCACCCTATGGAAAATGAGTCCTGGCTAGGGTTCTGGAAAATTTGTTTTTATGTTTTTTTCTTCAATGTTTGCACTCTGAGATCCTAGTTAGAGACTATCAAAAACCTAGAAATAAATTATGTAGCTTAGTTTCCATGATTTTGCAAGAGAGGTGACAAATTCGACAAATTTGAAACTTTCTCCAATTTTTCTCTCTAAATGCTCTTCAACCTAAAACATGTAATCACACATCAAAGGAGAGAAAATGTTGTTTGTTAGGGAATAGGGGTTTTCCAAGTGGCCAAACCCCATTTTGGTAATGAAACCTTGAAATAAAACAATTCATAAAGGAATGATAAATGAACAATATGTAACCTTGCATGAAGTGGCTTCAATGGATATAGATCTTGATCATGAAACAAATCTTGAATTGGATATTCAATGCTATATCAACATATTAGCTCAACAACATGCATGATGCACTATGCCTTTGACATGATGATATGATCTTTGATTGATACAATATTCTTCTTCAAATATACCCTTGAATGCGTTAGAAATGCTCTTGAATGCTCTTGATCTCATAAATTTTCTATTAGGATGCTTGCATAAAAATTCTTAGATTGCTTGAAATCTTCTAGGTGAAACTAAGTAAAATAACCTTATATTTATACATAACTTAAGATTAAATCCCGAAATTGAAATATCACAAGCTGACATCAAATATAGGATTTTAAATTATTAAAATACCATCAAAAACATATCCCAAGGGGGGGTCCTAGGTCTAAGTGAGGACCCATTTACCATGTGGAAAATGGGTCCTAGGTCACTTAGCTAGGACACACTTTAGGGATTATGAAATGTTATGTGGAAATAGGGTCCTAGGACCTAGTGAGGAGCCATTCACCAATTGGTGAATGGGTCCTAGGTCACTAACCTAGGACGCACACCTTCAAAAATTAAGCGTTGTGTAATATCATTTATGAATGTTGGGCTTTATCCCTCAAAGTCAACAATTAATTAGACTTGGATTTGAATTAAAGAGGCCAATTAAACTCAAATTAATCTCAATTAATTAATAAAGTCCTAGATAAGTGTGAAGTGTAAAGGTACACTTTACGACACCCTAAATAAGGAACCATTAATTCCATTTTATTAAAAAGGTCCCTAAACTTAATGTGAATGTGTAAAACGCATTACAACACTAAATTAAGGCAACATTAGGTTCATTTTAATATTATTTATCCCCAAATTAAGTGTGTAAAAGGGATACTTATTTTGAATCTACAACTAATCAATTAATTCTTCATGTGACTAGTTAACTAGATTCATGCAGTCATTTGCAATCAGCTAACTCAAAAATCAAGTCCTCTCATTCAATCTTGACCATTGATAATAATCTTTTTCCTCTCAATCTGGATCATTCATCTGATTTAAAAATCTATAAAAGAAATCATTCTTCTTCATTCCAATCTAACCATGAACTTCGGAGCTTTTGCGACATTACGATCATACACCCTTGAGCTTATTGCAAAAAGGTGCATATCAAATTTTGAGAGAAAAGTAAGCGAAAAGGTATAATGAAGGTAATTCAAGACAACATGTTTAAGGTAAACATATGAATATAGTTATATTCATGTTGCTTGTTCTTTATTGGTAAATTTTTCATTCTTTTGAGTATTGAATTCCAGTATTTGTGGTTGATTTCTTTAATTCATACTTTTGTGATTACTTTTGTCCAAAATTTTGAATTACAGATGGTATTTCTGGTTATTCTGATGGTAAAAATGATTTTTGTGAGCATTGTGTGTTTGGTAAACAAAATATATCATCATTTCCTAATGGAACTAACAAAGCTAAGATATTATTAGATATCATTCATTCGGATTTGTTTGGACTAGTGGATGTTGACTCTTTTGAAAATCTTGTTACTATGTTACTTCATTGATGATGTCTCAAGATACACCTAGATTTATTTTATGCATGAAACATATGAGGTTTACCTTAGTTGAGAAAAAAATGGATTATAAGATAAGGGTGTTGAGATTTGACAATGGGGGTGAATATTGTTCTAGGGAATTTGATGAGTTCTATAAGTACGCAAATATTATTTAGCAAAAGACTACTCATTATACACCCTAACAAAATGGGGTAGTAGAAAGAATGAACTGAACCTTTATGGAAAGAGATAGGAGCATGTTGAGTGGTATTAAGCTTGATAGATGTTTTTGGGAAAAAATTGTAAGTACTACATGTTATTTGATTAATAGATCTCCTTGTTCTACTCTTGTTGATAAAACTCCTTATGAAGTGTGGATAGGTAGAAATCATTTTGTTTCACATTTAAGGGTCTTTGGTTGTGAGAATTTTTTTCATGTGGCTCAAGAGAATTGATCTAAATTGAATCCAAAAGTAGAAAAATGCATCTTTTCTTGTTATAGTGAGAATGTGAAAGTGTTGGACTCAAGGAACACTGAGAGGGGGGGGGGTGAATCAATTTTCAGCAATATTTAAATTACAATCCAGATCTTAAACCATTTACAACATTTAAACAAAAGAAAATATGAAAGCACGTGAAGGAAACAATCCAAACACCATAACACAAGGATTTTTACGTGGAAACCCTGTTAGGTGAAAAACCACGGTGGAGGCTAATCCACAATTTATACTTTGTTAAAAGTATGAAGAAAAAGGGGAATGCACATGCATTCAGACACATTTCCTAGAGCTCACTGCACAAAATTAGGAAGGCTCACTACCTTACAACATATTTGGATTACAAAAAAGTGAAGAACTAAGAAAGTAGCATCTACAAATGCCTAGTTTCAGTTTCGATGAGGCTCATAGATCAGATTCTGGACCTTCTGCTTGATTTTGCATTTCACTTTGCTTTTCCTTAATTTGCGTCACAAAAATCCTCTTCTGCACAAGTAAAATTCACTTAACTAATCTCCTGATATTTTCACACACATCAACACATATCAAACACACATATCTGCTTCCAAAATGAATTAACTGATCTCTTATATATATCCGCTATTAAAGATTTAGTCACTTCATGTTGGCTTCAGCAAAATACAAATATTTTACAATAGTCAACTCAATCCACATTTAATATATGATGTCTACCCATCAAAGTCAGCCACAACATAGCTAGGACCCAAAAAAAATCTTCAAGCATAGGTACCTTAATTAATTATACCTTGAATATTTGCGACATGCCATATTCACTAAGTCAACCATCGTGAGCTAATAAACAAAAGATTATCCCGCCGGATCTCCTAACTTATACACCAATTAATGTGACATCGCCAAAATTAACAATAAGATAATATAGATACTTAACAACCTTCCCTGAGATCCACAACTCAAAATGATAATCTGGTGAGGCATACAAATCGACATACTAACTGGATACCCTGTTCTTCATTCTCTCTTCTGGTAATACTCTTTTCTTTACTCTGCCTACTGGTATAAACAAATTCTAATCTGTGGACCAGAATAATGACTTAGGTTTCCATCAATGACAACACTAGAATCCATATGCCAACAATCTCCCCCTTTGGCATTGATGGAAACACTTAGTGAAAAAGGATGAAGTGTCGGAACCAATATGATTACACTGCTAGAGTTCAAAATTTCAAAACACAACTCCCCCTTAGAATGATAAGGAATTTTTCACTACTCTCTCTCTCCCTCTTTGAAATCAATGAAAAACATATTTTGGATCTCCCCCCATGCTAATTCAAAAATTGGATCAAATTTTGAAGAAATACAACTACTACTCGAGTCAGAAAATTATCTTGTACTTATCTTTCATTTTCAGAAGAAATTTCCTCCAAGATTCTACTAAAATCCCAATGACTAAGATCAATTTGTTATTCTTAGATGTTTGGTTGATAATCTGGATAAGAGATTCTAGAATTGTGATTGCCTCTTCTAATTTCTCTCATTTCCTCAGAACCTCAATTAACTACTCAAGTCCGCATTCGGTTAAATCCTTCACTTTCCAAAAGGTGTCCACAAGGTTATTTTGGTGAATTGAACTTTTGTATGCTCAGACTGCAACTCATGAATCCTTTTCTTGACTACACCATCCTGATCCTGAAACATGTTATAATCCTGACCAATCTTATTCAGCTCAGTTTCAATCTACTCCAGCTTATCTTTGTATCTCCCAACTACATGAGGCCAATGAAAAAAATAGTTGTAGATTTTATTTGTTGTATCTATGCATTGCCTCAACTCATTCATTTTCCTTTTTAGTTTGGTAAGAGATAACCTGAAATGCTCCTTTAGATGTAAAATTATTTCGCCCTCTTTCCTGTCACAGGACTCAGAGACCATGGCTTCCTTAATGCATTCAATCATCTCTTCATGAAACACATTCTCCAAACTCTCAAAATCAATGTTATTGTGTACAAAATAAGTACTTAGTGTGCTCTTGATTGGGTCATGTTCCTATGAGGGTCTATCAGACCATATGTCAACAATTTTCTGCATCCCATCTTTCTCCTAAACAAGTTGCAGTATCTTTACTTTGGATAAAACACCTTCTTCTTGTTGAGATTATGGATGCATAGGGTTCGTGAAGCTGCAGTCTTCAATGAAGGACCATTTCCAAGAAAGATAATCAACCACAAAGAAAGTGTTGTAACTAGGCATGCACAATAGAGATTCTATATTGATGATATGATTAATTGGATTGATTACAAATGTACAAGATGCCTTGAATATATAGGCATGAGAGAAAACCTAAAATACATGAGATGTTGCCATGTGTCATGATCTAACAACATGTGACAACATGTGAACCCTATCTAGGAAATTATTAAATGTTGAGATAAGTTCTAGAAGGACAACTCATCTTCTAGAAGGAATCTTATCCCTACAAACAAGGAAGGGGACATTACCCCATTATTAAATGATTTATTAAAATGAAACCTAGGACTAAATGATATATGACCTAAGTTAACTTATGCTAGTGTAATAATTAATTAATTAATTACACTAACACACCCCATAAGCTCAACTTAGGGAGGAAAAAGCAATGATTATGCAAGAAGATGATGGGTCCCAGCTAAGAGGCCATGTTAGGTACCCATTTACATGAGGATGCAAAAAATCTACCACAACTGAAGAAAAGGGGAAAACCCAGTGGGAACAAAACCCCTCTCCAAAAAGGAGATGAAAAATGCAAAAATGTGAGATAGGATGGGAAGGATGGAGGAAAATGAAAAAATGTGAGATTGGATGGGAAGGATGGAGGAATCCCAAATACCCCCCAAGAACACCATCTATCACATGGATACAATACAATCAATAGCCCCCCATAGGAGGGAAATAGACAGACTATATGGCCCCCCCAGAAGAAGTGATCACCTGCAAAAATGGTAAGTGTCTGAAGAAAAAACATGATCCAATGTTGACAAACAACTTGTCTCCCTTTTAGAAGAAACAAAACCATGTGTAAGTGCAAAGATGCTTCCCATTCCAGATAGGAATTGAAGGAAGGAAGGATGAAGGTGGATTATGATGTCTATGAACTCTATTCATGTGTCTCCTTGCCTGAAGATGAAGATACCACAATCAATGAAGAGGGTGACAAATCAGGATGATGCAAAAACTGATGTTGAACTATATCCAAAGATAGTGTGATGGATATGATGAATGTGATGGAGACTTGATAGCCCCCCCTGAATGAAGTGTCCTAAAAAACACTGAAAGAAGTTTGAAGCAAATCCAATAGTAGATGCTAAAGAAACCTCATGTCCTGAATGGAATGATAGGGAAGAAGTCTCAGATATGAAATCTCTGAAGAGAAACCAAGTGTCTCCAAGATAGTCTATGGATCCCCAATCAAGGTAATTGAGACAAAGGGATGATGAGACTCAAGAAAACTCTCCAAGGTGGAATCTGAATAGAGGAGTGATATCCCCTCAAGAATGTCCTCCAAACCTATAGAAGTAGCCAAGTCAATGATACCTTAAACAAAGCCATCCTATGATGCCAAGTCTGGAAAACGAAAGGTGTCTTGATGAATGATGATAGTGGAAGCCTCAATCAATGAATTTGGACAAGGAATCACTGAATGTGAAGGGATACCAACTAGCTCTGATGGAGAAGAAGCACCTAAAGGAACCTTGTCAACCTCTTTGGAAAGATCAAGGCAATCAACCTCCTACACAACAATATCATCATGGGGTACTTGATCTGAGGAATGAAATTCTGAATCATGACCATCAGGGAATGGTGGAGTGTCTGAATCTCCATATATCTCCCAAATTTTAGTCCAAAGGATGTGAGGACAATCACAATGATCAATAGATCTCAAAACATCACAATCAATTTGCATAGAAATGATCTCCAAGATAGTGTACTTGCTACAACTCCAAGCAAACTCATGAATACCTTCACTTGGATGAGGAACTATACCAAATAGATGTGGCAATAAATCAAGTGATTGGAGATGGTGGCTGATCCCATCTTGCCATTGCTTATAGTTACCCTTGTGCAACATAGTCAGAGAAGAAGTATATGCAAGCCCCATAATGAAATTTCTCCAAAAAAATAAAGACAAATGATCTTCAACAGCAAATAAAGACTTCCAAGGATGATGTGCAATTGAAGTGATGCTACCCGGATCAAAAAATATTTTCCCTAATCAATAGATCTCAAAACATCACAATCAACTTGCAGAAAATTGAAAAAATCAATGTAAGAGTACCTGGAGCTAAAAATGATTAGGGAGTCTAGACTGATGAAAAAAGCTCTGAAAATACTTCTTGATGCTGCTGGAATCACCAAAATCTGATGAACAGTTGCGAAGTTATGAGCCTTTGAGTCCAAATTAGGGTTTGACTTTAGTTAACTATAGAATTTTTTGAAAGAAAAATTTCATAGAATAGATTGCACCACTAGAAAGTAGAGGAAATTCTCTTTCTGACGGTATCTTGTTTGTTGATTTTTGACACTGTGGGTGAAAGTTGTGATAAAACAAAAAAAAGACCTATAGGAGGCACTCTGCAGGCTAATGAGGGTAAAAAAATAAGCCCCTCTGGGCTGACACTTGGTCGTTGATGTGACCGTGATGCATGCATAGGAAAAAAAAATAGTCACTTGATTTGGTAGGCCCCTCGGTCATTGATGGGACCAAGGTCTTTGGCGGTGGAGGATAAATAATGTGTGTCTATGGATATCGGTGACAAACTACCAGTGGTGAAAAAGAACGGCTGGTACAAGAACCTCGACACACTAAAGAAGTCGGCGGTGTAGTTGATGGGCCGGCTGGTGGACTATGCCGACGACAAGACTTTTCCGGTAGTAGGACGACACACAGACGAACGAGAGAGGATCCAACGACTGGTGGTAGGATGAGCATGGGCTGATGGAGGACTCTAGTCAGCGCATCAACAACAACATGGATACCAATGGTAAGGATGTCGATGATCAGGGTATGGTCCATTGAATGCGACGACAAAAGATTTGAGATGGGGTCAGTGACAAACAACTGACGTACTTCACTGTTGGAATTTATTTATGTCTGCAGACTATAATGCCGACAAAAAACCTTGGGATGACTTTGATCAATATTTAAGATTTTCTAATATTGCATGATTTGCAATTAAAAAATCAAAAAATGAATGCCAATCAAAACCCAAAATATTTAATAAAATGTCGATGGATTAATAATTTGCAGAATAAATCCAAATGCCGACCATTGATTATGTTCTGCAGAAAAAGCATATGTCAATGATATAATAAATCAAACCCCCAATATATAATGCCAATGGAATATAGTCTGTAGATTAAAAGAGATGATGTCGATTAGCAAATTTAATTGCAATTGCTCAAAATCTTTTTTGTAAACTATACAAAAGCCCAAAAATATAATGATTTTTTTTTTGCCAAGATATATATAGATAAAATGCCCTAATTTTTTTTTGAAAAAAAAGTGCCTATGACTAAACAAATTTTGCCTCAGAGGACAACTGACCGGGGTGGATTTTTTTTATGGAAAATTTGTACGGATCGTACTAGCTGATTTTGCAAACCCAAATACCTCTAATGGCTCTCAAGTTGATGTATCCAATTTTGATGATTGGGCAGGTGATCCTAGGGTTTCAAGACCTTTTGAAGACAATGGCAAGCTTAGATCTGACTCTATCTGCTTTAGAAATAAGCTTGGTCCCTATGTGGATTCAAGTAGCCTGTAATGAAAACCTGCATGCCTACAAGAATCTCACACACCAACTTTCTTGATTGAGGGTTGATGTTTCACTGGACAAGCTTTGATACCATGTTGAGATTATGGATGCACAGGTTCCCTAAAGTTGCGGTCTTCAATGAAGGACCTTTGCCAAGAAAGATAATCAACCACAAAGAAAGTTTTGCAACTAGGCATGCACAATAGAGATTCTATATTGATGATATGATTAATTGGATTGATTAAAAATGTACAAGATGCCTTGAATATATATGCATGAGAGAAAACCTAAAATGCATGAGATGTTGCCATGTGTCATGATCTAACAACATGTGACAACATGTGAACCCTATCTAGGAAATTATTAAATGTTGAGATAAGTTCTAGAAGGACAACTCATCTTCTAGAAGGAATCCCTACAAACAAGGAAGGGGACATTACCCCATTATTAAATGATTTATTAAAATGCAACCTAGGACTAAATGATATATGACCTAAGTTAACTTATGCTAGTGTGATAATTAATTAATTAATTACACTAACACTTCTTTGCTTCCTTCTTCCATTACTACATTCGGTTAAACTGATTTTGGTTCTTCCCTTGGAGTGTACTCATCAGATTCCTCATCTGGTATGTCCACAATCACTTGTTCTTTACCTTTTACTTCAATTTTTGGAGTCTTGTGTACTGGAGGAGTGTAATCATCAATCTCTTGTGCTCTTTTCTTTTTCCTCTCCATCTCACCAGAAGAGGATCCAACTTCAAGTGCTCTTACCGGAATGGAAATGCTAATTGGTCCAAACTTCCCTAGAAATTCTTTAAAGAAATTTGCATACTCTTGCTTACAATTTTCCAAAGTATTAGAGTGTTCATAAATTTGTTTACAAACTAGTTCATTCTCTTTCCATACAACATTATTGATCTATGGAAAGAAATTCAAAAAATACACCACAAGACATATGACCAAGGTACCAAACTTGAAGGGGTAATCTGCCTCCTTTGTTAGTTGCACATTTTTCTTCAATTGATCTTTTAGCAATCTGCACAGGTCAAAATCATGATCCTCCATTATCATTTTATGAGAGATGTAAACTACACCTTCTAAAGTTGCACCTTCCTTGTTTCTAAAAAATATTTTGTATGAGATTCCATGTGCAATGCACCTTGTTATCAGATCTTTGATCGTTGAGATTATCAAAGCCCTTTGATCTGTAGTTACTCTGGTTAGGGTTTTGACTTCTTTGTTGTGAATCGACTTCTTTTTCGATATATCTCCAACATTGCATAATCTAGTTAGATTCCTAATCACCTCTTTTGAAATGTGATAGGGTTTATCCAGAGTTAGAATCTCATCATTCAATTCAGGATAAACCTGACTTCTGTGTTATCAAAATAGGGAAATTCACTCCAAATGTCCAAACTTTTGAGTGTCACACCTTCAATCCATTTCAATTCATCAGTTGACAACATATTTCTCACATCCCTAATCTTTTAATTGCTATATTCATCTAAATTTACCATTCCTTTGATTTTCTTCATTTTCCTTTTTGTACCGAACATGTTTCTACCGAGCACCAAATTAAGTGAGAATTCTATAAGAAATTGAAATACCTGATGAATTTTCTGCCAAATTGACTTTACTCCTTTGAAATTCTGTTGCAGAGGCTCTCCTTCTATTCTTCTTCAATGCAAGGTAACAAATGAGGGTTCCAAATACCCTTATATAACTCGCACACCTAACCTTTTTACCACATTAAATATTTTTCCCTAGGTGTTCCAGATACTCTGTTTTCTCAGACAACAAAAGAAGAATTCATCTGTGGACCTTCTATTTCTAAAATTTTTGCCCAAGTAATCACTGATACATTTGTAAACTGCTAGCAAAACTATAGACAATTTCTTGCATTCTGGTACTGATAGGGAGACAAAGGATTTTCTTGAAAAAATCCCCCTAAGCCAATGGCCTAAGATCAATTTTTAGAGGGATTACCAGAAGAAAATTTTGGTGCAGGATTATTTCCTTCATCAGACTCACTCTTCCTTATCCATATTTTCTTCATCCGATCTCTTATTTCTTCCACAATCACTTTCCCTTTTCCTGTATCATCTTTCTATGAAATTTTGCCTTTGTATATCAGACCTCTTCTATCCATGTTTATGTTCTTGTAGAATCTTGCAATGTGACCAAATCTGTTGCAATTGTAACACATATTATTTATTTGTCTAGACCATTCATTCCATTGATTTCCTCTTGATTTGCATTGATTAGCAATATTCCCAAATCTTCGACAGGTGTAGCATTTAACATTCCTTACAATGATAGACATAATTTTGCATTCAATTGACTTATGAACAAACTTATTGCAACTGAAACACTAACCAAAAAATGATGGACTACTTGAATTTATTTTACTTCTACACTAAGAAGCCATATGACCAAATTTATTACAAGAAAAGCAATGACCATTAAAATTTTGAGCATTAGGTTGTCTTACCAGATACCTTCTGCCTTTGTTCATCTATTTTCTTTGTCTGGAATCCTAATGTTCAGATTTGGAGCTTTCTCCCTTCTCATATCCAAGACCTCGCTTGTCATTTTCATCCTTTTGTCCTTTAGTCAACTCATCAAGCTTAGCAAAACTGATCCTAAAGTTTTCCTTGTATTCTTTTGTAGTAGTGAGTTCATCTCTGAGAATAACTACCTGTCTTTCAAGCTCTTGTTCATTATTTCTAGATTGTTGCAGTTCAATCTCTAGTTGAATCAATCCACTATTAACCCTGTTGCATTCTTTAGATCTTTCTCTTAAGCACTAGGCCAAATTCTCCCCATTCTTCTTCCTTTCTTCAATCTCCTTAGTTAGCTTCATCACCATAGATTCCATCTCAAGCTTTAGAGAAGCATTGTCTCTGGAAAGCTTTTCACATTCTTCAGTTATTTATTTTAGGGTTTGATTTAGGTGAACATCTTCCAAGAATTTAATTTATTTCTGCTTCAATTGATCACATAGTTCCTTCCTCTTTTCTCTTGACTCGTTGATTTTATCCTTCAATGATTGAATCAAATTTTCAGCATCCTTAAGATTTGCTTTTAATTCCAGGACTTCTGCTTTAGACTGATCAAGATCATCAAGTGCCACCAAAATTTGTTGTTGAAGATGACCAGAGTCATTGCATTCCAAAATCTACCTCAAGTTGTTAAATTTCTGCAAAGGAACCTTTCTCTCATACCAATTGTTGGACTCAAGGAACACTAAGAGGGGGGGTGAATTAGTGTTCAACAATATTTAAATTACTATCCAGATCTTAAACCATTTACAACATTTAAACAAAAGAAAAGATGCAAGCACATTAAGAAAAAATAAAAACACCATAACACCAATATTTTTACGTGGAAACCTTGTTAGGGGAAAAACCATGATGGAGGTTAGTCCACAATTTATACTCTGTTAAAAGTATGAAGAAAAAGGGGAATGCACATGCATTTAGGCACACTGCATAGAGCTCATTGCACATAATTAGGAAGGTTCACTATCTTACAACATATTTGGATTACAACAAAGAGTTGAACTGAGAAATTAGCATCTACAAATGCCTGGTTTTAGTTCTAGTGAGGCTCATAGATCATATTTTGGACCTTTTGTCTGATTATGTACTTCACTGTACTCTACCTTAATTTGCTTCACAAAAATCCTCTTATGCACAAGTAAAATTCACTCAATTGATCTTCTGATATTCACACACACATCAATAAATATCAAACATAAATATCTACTTCCAAAATGAATTAACTGATCTCTTATATATATCCGCTATCAAAGATTTAGTCACTTCATGTAGGCTTCAGCAAAATACAAATATTTTCCAATAGTTGGCTCAATCCACATTTAATAGACGATGCATACCCATCAAATTCATCCACAGCATAGCTAGGACTTAAAAAAAAATCTTCAAGCATAGGATACCTTAATTAATTATACCTCAAATATCCGTGACATGTCATATTCACTAAGTTGGCCACCGTGAGCTAATAAATAGAAAATCATCCTGCTAGATCTCCTAACTTATACACTGATTAATGAAACATCACCAAACTTAACAATAAGATAATATAGATACTTAACAACCTTTCCCAATATCCACAACTCAAAATGATAATCCGGTGAAGCATACAAATTGACATATTAACCATATACCCTATTCTTCATTCTCTCTTCCGGTAATACTTTGTTCTTTACTCTGCCTACTAGTATGAAAAAATATTGATCTGTGGATCAGAATAATGACTTAGGTTGC
Organism: Sequoia sempervirens; assembly: GCA_007258455.2. NCBI lineage: Eukaryota > Viridiplantae > Streptophyta > Pinopsida > Cupressales > Cupressaceae > Sequoia > Sequoia sempervirens. The sequence continues at coordinate 23,448 of VDFB02133103.1, read as the reverse complement.
CATCAATGACAACACTAGAATCCATATGCGAACAATCTCCCCCTTTGGCATTGATGGCAACACAGTGAAAAATGACTAAGTGTCAGATCCAATATGATTACACTGCTAGAGTTCAAAATTTCAAAACACAACTCCCCCTTAGAATGATAAGGAATTTTTCACTGCTCTCTCTCTCCCTCTTTGACATCAATGAAAAAAATATTTTGGATCTCCCCCCTTGCTAATTCAAAAATTAGATCAAAATTTGAATAAATACAACTGCTACTCGAGTCAGAAAATTATCTTGTACTTATCTTTGATTTTCAGAAGAAATTTCCTCCAAGCTTCTATTGAAATCCCAATGATTAAGATCAAGTTGTTGTTCTTAGATGTCTAGCTAATAATCTGGATGAGAGATTCTAGAATTGTGATTGCCTCTTCTAATTTCTCTCCTTTCCTCAGAACCTCAATTAATTGCTCAAGTCTGCATTTGGTTAAATCCTTCACTTTCCAAAAGGTGTCCACAAGGTTGTTTCTGGTGAATTGAACTTTTCTATTCTCAGGCTGCAACTCGTGAATCCTTTTCTTGACTACACCATCCTGATCCTGAAGCATGATATAATCCTAACCAATCTTATTCAGCTCAATTTCAATCTACTCCAGCTTATCTTTGTATCTCCCAACTGCATGAGGCCAACAAAGATAATAGTTTTAGATGTTATTTGTTGTATTTATGCATTGCCTCAACTCATTTATTTTCCTTTTTAGTTTGATAATAGATAGCCTGAACTGCTCCTTCAGATGTAGAATTATTTGTATGGTACTGATGATGTGGTTAATTCATTAGACATATAGGGTTTTGTTGATGCAGATTGGGCAAGTGACTTGGATAGTCGAAGGTCCACTAGTGGCTATGTTTTTACTTTATTTGGAGGTGTAGTGAGTTGGATGAGTAAAAGACAACCTATGATTGCATTATCCACTACCTAAGCAGAGTATATGGCTACTACACATGCCTCTAAGGAGACAATTTGGTTACAAAGACTTGTTAAAGGAATTGCTTTTGATTGCAAGATAGTGAGGATTGGATTTGAAAGTCAGAGTGTTGTTTATTTGGCCAAAAATCCTATGTATCTTGCTCATACTAAGCATGTTGATGTTCAATATCACTTTGTGTGAGAAATGGTTGAGAATGGTAAGGTCTTGATTGAGAAGGTTGACACTTTGGATAATGTTACAGGTTCTCTCATGAAGCCAGTGACCACATATAAGTTCTCTGTGTGCAAGAAGGCCATGGGCCTTGATCACTATACTTGAGTATAATTTTTATTATATCTCATAGCTGTAATTGTAATGTATAACGTCAAGTGGGAGAATTTTAGGATAGGTGACATTATAATTGCTACCCTAGGTTGATTTTATATATCTCCACATTCTTTTGAAAGTGTCCTAGAGGACATGAGAGGCAAAATATTTATCATTTATTTTCCTATGTTAAATTGTATGTGGATTCATAGAGATAGAGCCACTACGGTGATAGTTGCAGAACATCCCAAGAGAATATTCCTTTTGGGTGTCTACTTTTTGGGTGGGGGCCACCAAAACATGCATGTTCTTGAATGCTGATTTTCATGTTGTGCATGTTATCCTAGGTTGGGCATCCGATTTTTCATTTTATGGGTCTGAGCCGTTGGATCTGTTGAAGAGTAATGGAGCACTCGATATTGACCAATTGTGATTGGCTATTGGTTAGGTGCCCACATGAAGGCCATGTGATCATTTAATATTTTTCACCATGTTTATTAGTTTTCCACTAAGAGGGGCATGGGTTTTTCTAGGTGGTTTTACTTGTTTTTTAAGAATACCACAAGTGGTATTCTCTCCCACAAACTTCTATATATTGGAGCATTGAGATGGCATTTTTATAAGTTTGTTTGTAGGTTGTTAGAGTAATGAAGTGTTACTGAAATTTGGAGAAGAGTGTTGTATTTATGTATACTTTATTTGAAGATTAATAAAATCATTGCATCACTTTGGGTGTGGAGTTTTTTCCCATAGTGGTTTCTCCATGTATATCTTATGTCACTTGTGATTCTCAACTTGCGGTACATTGTTGCTTTTCTTTCATTATTAGGATTGCTAATCACATAACACATTATTGGTAATCCTGAATACATATTTTTATATTTGGAAACACATTTTTAAGTTCATAATTGTTGCAAGTTTCACCTTGTTTATCCAACATAATGGAATATATAATATAAAATATGTTGAAAATACTTGATAATAGCTGAGAATAACAAGCCAATTCAATTAAAGCCCTTTATAATCCTTAGGGCTAAATAACAATATAAAAATGATAATATGACTTAATTAATAGTTAATATAGCCACAAGCCAACTATTCATCACCCTGTGTGCACTAATATCAAGGGCATATCATGCTCCCTCTTCAGAGAAACATTGTCCTCAATGTTAATCAAGTGTGGATGCTTCTAAATGAACTCCTCATCTTCCTGTGTCACATCATCAATTGGTAAATTCTTCCATTGGATGAGATACTTAGTAACTTTTCTAGTCCTTAAATTCTTTATGTGAATGAACTCTATTTCCAATATGATTCTTCCTTATTGATCAAGTTGTACTAATATTGTCTATGTAGGGATATTACACCTAATTTCCTTCTTCAAAAAAAGAAATGTGAAAAACTGGATGTATACTTGTTGGTGGAAATTCCATCTTGTAGGAAACACTTCCTATCTTTTGCATTATTTGGTATGAGCCATAATAATTTGGATACAACTTGTTATTTTTTTATTGCTTAAATGGCATTTTCTTTTAAGGCTGCAATCCCAATAAGACCCAATCCCCAATTTCAAAACTTCTTTCACTACGGTGCTGGTCCACCTAGTGCTTCATTTGATTTTATGCCATGGATAGATTCTCCTGGAGTCCTAAGACTGATTGATGTTGATGAAGCAAGTGGTCCTCTGCTACCTGAACTCTTGGTGACACCTTCAAGGGTGATGCGGTGGAATGAGGTTAGGTCCTCTGCTACCTGAATTCTTGGTGACACCTTCAAGGGTGATGCGATGGAATGAGGTTAATATTCATATAGTGTCATAAATGAAGACATTTTTGATGAACTATGAAAGGAAGTGTTATACCACCATTTTGCTAGTGTTATCTAATCTACCCATTGAGACTATTTATATGAAGTGAAACAATGTAGATATCCTTCCAAACACTTATTAACAACCTCAATTTTCCCATCAGATTGAGTGTGATATGAAGAACTATGAGCCCATTAAGTACCCAAACATGAGAATAAATTTGTCCAAAAAGACTAGTAAAGATAGCATCACAGTCACTAACAATAGCCTTAGGTGTACCATGTAGCTTTTATATATTCACCAAAAAATCTTTTTCCACTCTACTTATTGTAAAAGAATGTGATAATGCAATGAAATGTGCATATTTAGTGAGGCGATCTACTACTACCATGATGACAATATTACCTTTATATTTTTAAAGCGTTGTGATGAATTCCATGGATACCTATTTCCAATGTTTGCTAGGATAAGGGCTGCAAGAGACCCGATGTCTTAATTGTCTCCCCTTTATTTATTTGACAAATCAAACATTCAACCATGAATTTTTCAACATCACCTTTTATCCCTTCCCAGAGAAATCTTGCTTGACTCAATGACATGTGTTCAAAAATCCTAAATGACCACCAATTGGAGACTCATGACTTT
>VDFB02133103.1:0-19612 GCA_007258455.2 Sequoia sempervirens | reverse complement strand
TTCTGGATGTATGCCTAGGATGAAACATTAGTCAAATTAAAGACTCCAGCTATACTAGAATCACAAGTTTTCTTCATGTCATCCAACATTTTGATTCAAAATTTACAATCATTGCACCACATAGCCTCGTGGTGTTTTACCTGCAATATGTCAAACATGTAAAAATTATTGCAATATCGTCAATTGATAAACATATTTATTCTTGGCCGAATGTATGCAAAGAAAACAATCTCAACATATATATACATTAATATACTTGAAAATAATTAAATAATATGGGTGATTAATATATTTATACATACCTATTTATCTCTTAAACCATATGCTAAATCAATTTCCTTTGTGTAACATTGGAATCTCCATTACGATGAGCTTCTTTAACCAATGAAGCCACACATTCCCATATTAATGCGTGACTAGATTGTTGACATCGTTCAATCCATACCTATCATCCAATCAAGATTGTTGGCTTAATGCATAAAATGTAGTGCATCCCACTTCTAATTAATTGTACCAAAAAATTGAAATTCAAGCAAACGATGTATAATTAGTTAAATACCACAGATAATGCATCTTAATTTATAATTGATGTATATTGAAGATTAAAAATTAAATAAGTACAATATACATAAAAATGATTTGTAAAATGTATTACAATTAATCTCCATGACTATCTTATAATTACCTCTCACTTTCCTCAATCTACCTTTCCCCATTAGGTACTCTCCTTCAAATTTGATAATGGAGTTGGTATCCCAAATGCAATCTATATGGATCTTTGTTGCAAACTTGTAAGGATATTCACTAATGTACAATTCATGGTCTGCATACCATATATCCTCCACCATAGAACCCTGAGGATGTGCTCTTTGTCTAACCAAAGCCTTCAAAAATTTCAAGTGCCTCTCAACCATCCACATTGACCTTGTGTGTATAGGTCCACACAATTCAATCTCCTCAACTTGGTGTATGAGGTAGTGTTCTTTTGCATTTCACCACATTAGACAAGGAATTTTTCTCCACCAATTTATTTCTTTATGGATTTCTTTAGATGATAGCCATCTACAAGGATTCAAGCAAACATATTAACTAGATTTAACAAAATATACAAAGATATTACATAACAAGTAAACAAATGGCAATTATAAGATGCATACAAGAATTTAACAACTTACTTTACCTCGTGGTATTTCCAAGATCATATATAACTTGCTTGAAATTGTTGTCAAAGTTGTCCTGAGATAGAGGTAGAACGATCGCAACAATTATAAAATGATCTTTCATTATTTTCTATAAGTAGTAAACATAATACACTAAAAAGTACATGCATTATAAAAGTGTATATAATATACCAAAATTATTACCTTAATGAAGGTATTCCAATCGTGCATTTTCATCCCTGAACCAAATTCACCTTTCTTTGTTATTATATTGTTTATGTTCGCAGCAAATTCTGTGGGAAATCAAATTTTTTGTATGACTTCTTTATAGCATTGCTTTGCTGCTCTGTTAATAACCAAGGAAGGGCACTTATATTAATTTTATTCCATCACTATTTAATTGAATGACATTTTCATTGCATGATTGGCTTCCTACTACAAATTTTGACAATTTTTTCTTTGTCATGCCTTCCATCTAATATTTTCTATAATATTTTTGTTATATTCTTTCTGATATGCATTGTATCAAACAAATGCACAATTTGTAGCTGCTCATAGTAGAGCAACCTACTAAATTGTCTAGGATAACTTTTCAGTCCATGTGGAAGCTGGCCATTAATGCCTTGACGACCTTCATGAAGCATATAAGTTAAACAAATTAACAATGACAATCATTGTCAATTACAACATGAGTAAACACAACACAATATAAAAATATAAATTCAAAGCATATCATATATGATAGATAAACAATTTGATCCGATGTATAACCTTAATGATTAATTCTATTATATTCCAACTTCCATAGGCAAGGTTTCATACTTTGTGGTTTTGATGTAGTCTCCTCTTTCCCATTGAAAGATGTTTTGAGTAGTTTGATACTTATGATTTATGGAGGAAGTGCCTATAATTATCAACACCTGCTTTCCCAAACTTTTGAACGATTTTAGATTTCATCTGACCACAAATTGGACATGCAAATTTTCCCTTTGTTTGAAGACCTGGAAGATGATATATAATTGGATTAAATATGTCAATTTTTATAATTATATATAATGAATAGATTATTTAAAAAACATTCATGATATCTACTTCATCAAATTAAATATTGTTAAAGTGCAGTTGAATGTTATAACATACCACAAAAATGTGTTAGCCTTGGGCATCATGAATTGTCCATACAAGCATTGCATGGAATTGAAATTGTTTTTGTCCTATTGGTCTAGAGACGTCATACATAGTGATGCCATTCCATAACTTTAGTAACTCACGATAAGAGGCTCAATATATACATTCATATCTTTAACTTGGTACTTACCTAGTTGAATGAACATAACATTACATAATTATTATAACCATTTTATCGCATTATGTAAAAAATTAATGTACATGACTATTGAATGAAAAATATAAGTCATTATGCAACAAATTAGATAAATGAGATGCTACTACATTAAAGAAATTGATGTAAACAAATACCTGGAACAATCATTGACAACATTATGTGCTCCCTCTTTATTGACATCCATGGAGGAATGTTATTGTTGATAACAAAAACAGGCCATACTGAGTAAATAGATCTCAACTCTCCAAATGGATTGACACTGTCCGCTCCTAATGAAAGCCTGAGATTACGAGGTTCTTCTTTAAAGTGTGGTCATTTTTCCTCCATGTCCCTAAATGCAGAATCATCCACGGGCATTTGAATAATATCATCTCCACTTCTATACCGTGCATGTTAATCCATAAATTGTGCTAAGCTTTCACACCTAAATAATCGTTGCATACGTGGAATAATGGGAATATAATGAAGAACCTTGCGAGGCACCTTTTTTGTTAGTTGATCTATTCGATATCTACTGATATGACATTTTGGGCATTCTGTTACAAATTCCTATTGTTTATAATATATAATATGATCATTGGGACATGCATCTATTACTTGATACTCCATTCTGATATCTTTCATAATGGCACATAAATCTTGGTATGAGTGAGGTAAAATATTTGATGGTAGTAACAAAAATCCACCAATCAATCTACAACAAAAAATAATTTATTCATATAAAGAATATTAATGGTACATATTTCATCCTTTATTTACTAGTATGAACTAACAACAATTAAAATAGATGAAAAAAATATGACATATGAGATACCTTTTAATTCAAGTGGGATTGCTATGTTTGATAAACCCTTCATAACCTTCTAAGTTCACACAGCAACAATACAACAGAGAGAAGAGTTGTTTCAGAGCTTCTATAAAGGGGCTCAGAGCTCTCTCAAGTACAGGTAAATCATGAACATCATCAAAGTCATCTTGATCATCATGATCAACTCTGCCACTAAATGTGTCGTGGATCAATGTATTCGTACCATCATTTTCAACTATGTTTTCTGGTGCATGATCATCTTCTTCCATAGGATCATTAACTTCATCTTCGATATTCACAGCTCTATGTTCATCTGCTTGCAAAACCACATTCTTCGGGCCGTGATAATCCATATCACCTGACCTAGGGTGCCCCACCTTTATAATAATGATAGACACAAATAAACCATGATCATCATCAAGTGATTATATATATATATATAATGTTAAAATGATATAAACATTTACAAATTCAATCAATATAATCACATATAATGAACAACTTACCAATGGACGATAATCATGCCCCCCTTCAACATGACCATGTTGCCTACAATGTTTTTCAGCTGTTGTGATTAAAAGTCATCTCATCTTTAAGCCCTTGCAATTATTGCAATGACAATAACATTTTCCATCACTCTTTCTTTTCAATCTAGCCCACAATCTATCAAGTGTCTCTTCATTTTGTTCTGGACTAATATTATTTGACATGATTTTTCTTTACCAAACTTAACTATTTAGATCTTCAAAAAATATCAAACTCACACTCTAATAATTTTTAATCATATACAGGTAACATAATCTAATAATTCTGATATTTTACACCAAAAAAGTTTGGCATGCAACCACCCCTACAAAAGAGAAGATAGTCTGAAGTTAATGACCCCAAAAAACACTTTAAAATGCTAATTCCAAAACTTATTAAATTTTGATTTTACTATGATTTCTAACCGTTAAGAATCCTAAAATTAGAATATTCAACTTGATCATAAAATTCCTACAATAGTGAAGTTAGCGAGCTAGTAAGAGCAAGTGACCCATTCCTAAGAAGCAACAAGTCAGAATCATCATTGCTAATGTCAATATAGATTTATCCTTTTAGTTAAAGATGCAATGTGTCACTTCTTATGACAAGCTTATCCCTAGGGCCCTCAACATTGAGAGAGCCCTAATAAAAAACAACAGAAGCATTGGTAAGAGCATGATTAGGGTACAAACCCTAGGCCTCCGTAGAAACATAAACAATAACTATAACGGATTAGTGAGGTTGCAATACCAGAAAGATTGAGACATTGTAGGTAATAACAAAATATTGCAATCTAAAGATTGTAGCCAATAACAAGCACACTATGTAGCTTATTGACATTTGTAAACGCAATCTACGGTAAGAATAATGAAAGTCACTTGAGATGTGACAGTCAAAAAGAGGTTGTGCAGTGACAAGATAATAAAGCTCAAACCTTGCATAGTAAAGTGGAGATTTTAACAGTGAGTTTCCTTACCCCCTTGCTGACCTTAAGGGTTTTTCAAATGATTTTGGTAGTGTTAGACAAGGCAAATGCAATTAGGGAATGACTGTACAAATGAAGTAATAGTGGTAATCATAGGTTCAATGTTTCTTCTTAGTCATTAATGTATAATGGAGGTAGTGGATTGCATGTTTGAGCAGTGTTTTGAGACTCATCAAAGATGGGAGAATAGTGAATAATACCTTGTGGACTGTGAAGTAGTGTCAATAAGGTTGAAGGATCTTAAGAACTACAATACCATAAAACAATGAGTCCCCTGTAGTAAGTAGGCAGTCTATAGGGCATAGTTTGATTTTATAGAAGGATGCTCATGAAAGGAATCTTCAAGTGATAGTGAGTGAGCTGTTTGAGATTGCAGTTGAGGGTGCAATACCCAGTCTTAAAGGAAGTTAGCAAAGCAGTAAATGTGCAAGAAAATCGAATTGTACACAACAAACAATTCACAATGTTATCTTCCATAATGCCTTGAGTTTGAAGACAAAAATCTCATTATATCTTCATGATGAAAGTGGTGACCTTAATGGTAAATCACTGGAAACCATGATTTTAAAACATGCTATTGTGCTTATGGAGGCAACATTTTAAGCAAGGCAGTGAGTGGTGGTTTGGAACAATGGCAGGTATGAAGGACTTGCTTTATATGCATACTATGCAGTCTAGCTTAAGACAACGCTCTTAGAAGAGATTGAAGGTGGATTATGGAACTCAAGGGTTACCATGAAAAGGATTAAAGCAAAGACTGAGATCTATTTAAAATCCACGGTGATGAAGATATTAAAGATGTCACATGCAAAAACCTAGTAGCTGGAGTAATGAATACATTGCCAAAGAGGATAGTGTGCTAGGGAAGATTTAGGAGATCTCCACATTATCTAATTACAGGGAAATACATCATTTATTTATTTTTTTAATTAAAATAAATCATTCTAAACCCTATATAGGATACATTGATACTTCAAAAGACTCTGAAGGAATTTGAGATTATGCAAATATATGTCAAGCAACATTCATAAGGTTTAGAAAATCTTGATCACTCTCTAGAATAGCCCATTAAACATGGGTTGTGCTTGAATGCACTACATAATTGATATAACACAACCACTCTGCATATCAACCAGAGTTATAGGCTCTTTATTGTAGCAAGAGGTAATCACTCTTCGATCATGCTATAATTACATCCTATCCTGTTAAACTTGAGACAACCCGAATGCACCCAATGATGATTATTGACACCTACATTATATTCCCTAAATTAACTAAATTATATGAGTGCCTCCATTTCTATCACAACATAGCCACATTAAACTTGGGTCACATATGAATGCATCCTATATTTGTTATAGTACAATTGTGCCACATGACCAATAGAGTTATGGATCACATAATTATAGTCACAATAATCTGTTCTTTGGTTGTGATCTTATGGTGATTCCAATACAACAAAATTTGGACATGAAATTCTCAAAACCCTTAAACTCTAAAAATGAACTCGATGAGATGTTGTTTAAAATATGATTTTCTGGAACCTGGAACTACACATCTGACTTCACAACTGAATTTTGCAAAAAGACAATGACTACCCTCAACCTGGTTATATCTTCTTGAATTTTTTCTGATTTTCCCAAGAAAATCTTCCTTAGTTCTCCACAAACTGTCTCAAGTAGAGCAAAACACTATCGCAATAAATCAGGCGCGAACTCACTTTTCTTTATGTCGGCAATAATTTGATTTTTTTCTATTTTTCATGTTTGTCGAAAATTCAACAAAAATGATAGCCGACATTTCCTACTTAACGTGAAGGGATAAATCCTCAAAAATTGAAAATTACACATCAAATTTCCATAAGCAATCTCGACAGTCATCAAATTTTATATATTTCATCGATAGTTTCCATTAGATTTTGAGTAAAATAAATGTATTAGTGCCTCAACCCTTACACCCTTAAAACTCAACCCTAAACCCTAAACCTCAACCCCACCTAAACCCTAAACTCTTAAACCCTCTACCCTCTACCCTCAACCCTAATCCCTCAACCCTCAACCCCAATACCTCAACCCCAAAACCCTCAATGTTCCCACTGGCCTCAAATCAACCCTTAAAAACCTAATCCCTTTAACCCATACCTTTAATGCTTATACATTGGGGACTTTCAACCCTAATCCTCAACCCTATACTTAATCTCTCTACCTCAACTCTTAAACCTCTAATTTCTCTACTCATACATTAAAACCTCTACTCTCAACTGGCTAACCCTAATCCCTCAACTGCCAACCCTAAAACCTAAACTCCTCTCAAAACCCTATAAGTAATTCTCTAACAATTTCATATACATTGGACTCTTGAACCTAATCTTCAACCATATACCTCAAACTCTTTTACTCCTAAACTCTACTCTCAACCTCCTTAACTCAACTCCTAAACCTCTTTTAACTTAAACCCTAAACTCTTCTGTAATTTCTAAATTTCAACTCTGACATATCTCATCCTCAACCTAATAATTCTAAAACCATCAACCCTATAGGTCCTCCACCCTAACTCTCAACCCTATCCCCTCAACCCCTATCCCTTTCTCTCTATCTATATGTCTCACCTCTCTCTCCCTCCCTCTCTCCTACCCACTCTGTCTTTATATGTACCTCTCACTTAATCAATCCCTACCACCCTCTCTCTCTCCCTCTATATATCTCTATCTATCTCCCTCCCACTATCTCTCCATCACTCCCTCTCTCTTCCTATCTCTCAGGTCTCTCCCTCACACCCACTCTCTCTCTCCCTCTGGAACCCTACTTATGTAACTCTCTCTCTCTCCCTCCTCTCTCTATCTATCCCTCCCACCTACCTAGATAAGTCCTTGTCACTCCACTCCCTCTCTCTCTCCCTCTCTCTCAAGTCATTCCCTCCCACACCCTCTCCTTCTCTCATGTCTCTCACTCTCTCACTCCCTCTCTCTCACTCCCTCTCTCTCCCACTCCCTCCCTCTCGCACTACCTCTCACTACCTATCTCTCAAGTCTCTCCCTCTTAGCCTCCTTACACTCTCAAGTATCTCCCTTTGGCACCCTACCTACAAAACTCTCTTTCTCTCCCTCCCTCTCTCTCTCAATTCCCTCTCTTCCACCCCCCTCTCTCTCCCTCTATCCCTCCCACTCTACCTAGCTAAGACGCTCTCACTCCAACCCCTTCTCTCCCACTCACTCTCTCTTAGTCTCTTTCTTTCATCCCATCTCCCTCTCTCAAGACTCTCTCTCACTACCTCTCTCTCTCTCTATCAAGTCTCTCCCTCCCACACTACCTAGACAACTCTCTCTCTCTTAAACTTCTCCCTCCCTCTAAAGAAATACATACATACATACAAGCATAATACATATGTACATACAATCCTACATACATACAAGCATACATGTACATATGTACATACAATCTTAAATACATACATACATACATACATACATACAGGCATACATACATGCATACAAGCATGCATACATACATACATACATGACATTCAAGCATACATGTACATACAAATATATAAACATACATTCAATAGAGTAGAATTTAACATAAATAAATGCATAACGTGAGCACATTATAACACACTCATGTTATGTCTTGCTAGACATGTCCCACACAAATGCAAAAAACCATGGAAAAACTAAGATATAATGTGAGTGCATTATAACGCGCCCACTTTATATCTTTCTTGGGGAATCCCCAAGTATTAGGCTTGATATTTTCCTTGGAATACTAACCCAAAGGCTTGGAGGGCCTTTCCAACGACCAAAGATGTGTTTATGCAAATTCTACAATATTTCACATAATCGAGTTGGTGCTCACTATTAAGATTGCACATGTTTCAATGTTGAACAAATCAAATACCTAGGTAATGTTAGCCTCTCTCTTAGCTATCTAACAATGTAATTTTTTTCAGTTTTTTGACAATGTTAAGCCATTGATCTATAATTTCTTTTGTTTGTATCTCTTTTTTGGCAAACAGTAGTGTTTAGTTTTTTTTTCATTATAAATTAACCATTCATTGAAATTTCAAATAAATTATATTTTTAGAAACTATACTCCATTCTACAATTTTTTTATTATAAATTCAATTAGTTTCCAAATTTGTAGGGGTAGCATGGCCAAAATTCTATTTTTCAATAAGTGTCCACTTTGAAAATTAGTAAAAAATCAAATATTCATTAAAAAAGTATCAGAAAAATCATACATCAACTACATACTGTTAGCTAATTTCTCATTGAAGCGATTTTAAAAATACTAAAAAAAAGTTCATCATGCTATGTTCCCACAAAAGTTGCTATGTTATGTTTTTTTGACAAAAACAACACCAATTTATGTGGGTCCATCTTTTGAATCCCTTAATATCAACCATTTTCAAAATAAATTAGTAGTTTAGAAAGTAGACTCGGAGCACTACGATCCTTGTTTTTGTTGTATCTCAAAATTTTGAGTGTAACTATCCTCAATTTCACATCTACAGTCAATATTTCCTAATTTCAAAAGAAGAAAAAAAGTGGCCACTTAAGCCCCCTTTTTGGACTTACCCCAATTGCTTTTGAGAGAAGTAAATTAAAGGTTAAGAATCAACTCAAACCTTTATGCGGAGGAAATGATAGCTATTCCTCATGTAGTAAAACAATGGAGGCCTTATCTAATGGGTAGAAACTTTAAGGTGAAGATAGATGATCATAGCCTAAAATGGTTTTTAGAAAAAAGGTTATCTTCAAAAGTTCAACAAAAATGGGTCACTAATATGTTGGGATATGACTTTTAGATTGTATATAAGAAAGGGAAGGAAAATATTGTGGTAGATGCACTTTCTAGGAAGGATGAGAAAGATGTAGCTTTATCATGTATCATTTCAATATTACAAGCAAATTGGGTGGTAGAATCCAAAGTAGAGTGGTAGAATGACATTGCTACAAGTAATCTCATTTAATAGTTATAGAGTGACCCTAGTAGTTTGTATCAGTTTTATTGAAAGGAATATACTTTGTGGTATAAAGAGTGATTATATTTCTACAAGAATTCCACTCTCGAGCACAAGATTCTTAGAAAAAGTCATGAGTCTCCAATTGGTGGTCATTTAGGATTTTTGAACACATGTCATTGAGTCAAGCAAGATTTCTCTGGGAAGGGATAAAAGGTGATGTTGAAAAATTCATGGTTGAATGTTTGATTTGTCAAATAAATAAAGGGGAGACAATTAAGACATCGGGTCTCTTGCAGCCCTTATCCTAGCAAACATTGGAAATAGGTATCCATGGAATTCATCACAACGCTTTAAAAATATAAAGGTAATATTGTCATCATGGTAGTAGTAGATCGCCTCACTAAATATGCACATTTCATTGCATTATCACATTCTTTTACAATAAGTAGAGTGGAAAAAGATTTTTTGGTGAATATATAAAAGCTACATGGTACACCTAAGGCTATTGTTAGTGACTGTGATGCTATCTTTACTAGTCTTTTTGGACAAATTTATTCTCATGTTTGGGTACTTAATGGGCTCATAGTTCTTCATATCACACTCAATCTGATGGGAAAATTGAGGTTGTTAATAAGTGTTTGGAAGGATATCTACATTGTTTCACTTCATATAAATAGTCTCAATGGGTAGATTAGATAACACTAGCAAAATGGTGGTATAACACTTCCTTTCATAGTTCATCAAAAATGTCTTCATTTATGACACTATATGAATATTAACCTCATTCCATCGCATCACCCTTGAAGGTGTCACCAAGAATTCAGGTAGCAGAGGACCTAACCTCATTCCACCGCATCACCCTTGAAGGTGTCACCAAGAGTTCAGGTAGCAGAGGACCACTTGCTTCATCAACATCAATCAGTCTTAGGACTCCAGGAGAATCTATCCATGGCATAAAATCAAATGAAGCACTAGGTGGACCAGCACCGTAGTGAAAGAAGTTTTGAAATTGGGGATTGGGTCTTATTGGGATTGCAGCCTTAAAAGAAAATGCCATTTAAGCAATAAAAAAATAACAAGTTGTATCCAAATTATTATGGCTCATACCAAATAATGCAAAAGATAGGAAGTGTTTCCTACAAGATGGAATTTCCACCAACAAGTATACATCCAGTTTTTCACATTTCTTTTTTTGAAGAAGGAAATTAGGTGTAATATCCCTACATAGACAATATTAGTACAACTTGATCAATAAGGAAGAATCATATTGGAAATAGAGTTCATTCACATAAAGAATTTAAGGACTAGAAAAGTTACTAAGTATCTCATCCAATGGAAGAATTTACCAATTGATGATGTGACACAGGAAGATGAGGAGTTCATTTAGAAGCATCCACACTTGATTAACATTGAGGACAATGTTTCTCTGAAGAGGGAGCATGATATGCCCTTGATATTAGTGCACACAGGGTGATGAATAGTTGGCTTGTGGCTATATTAACTATTAATTAAGTCATATTATCATTTTTATATTGTTATTTAGCCCTAAGGATTATAAAGGGCTTTAATTGAATTGGCTTGTTATTCTCAGCTATTATCAAGTATTTTCAACATATTTTATATTATATATTCCATTATGTTGGATAAACAAGGTGAAACTTGCAACAATTATGAACTTAAAAATGTGTTTCCAAATATAAAAATATGTATTCAGGATTACCAATAATGTGTTATGTGATTAGCAATCCTAATAATGAAAGAAAAGCAACAATGTACCGCAAGTTGAGAATCACAAGTGACATAAGATATACATGGAGAAACCACTATGGGAAAAAACTCCACACCCAAAGTGATGCAATGATTTTATTAATCTTCAAATAAAGTATACATAAATACAACACTCTTCTCCAAATTTCAGTAACACTTCATTACTCTAACAACCTACAAACAAACTTATAAAAATGCCATCTCAATGCTCCAATATATAGAAGTTTGTGGGAGAGAATACCACTTGTGGTATTCTTAAAAAACAAGTAAAACCACCTAGAAAAACCCATGCCCCTCTTAGTGGAAAACTAATAAACATGGTGAAAAATATTAAATGATCACATGGCCTTCATGTGGGCACCTAACCAATAGCCAATCACAATTGGTCAATATCGAGTGCTCCATTACTCTTCAACAGATCCAACGGCTCAGACCCATAAAATGAAAAATCGGATGCCCAACCTAGGATAACATGCACAACATGAAAATCAGCATTCAAGAACATGCATGTTTTGGTGGCCCCCACCCAAAAAGTAGACACCCAAAAGGAATATTCTCTTGGGATGTTCTGCAACTATCACCGTAGTGGCTCTATCTCTATGAATCCACATACAATTTAACATAGGAAAATAAATGATAAATATTTTGCCTCTCATGTCCTCTAGGACACTTTCAAAAGAATGTGGAGATATATAAAATCAACCTAGGGTAGCAATTATAATGTCACCTATCCTAAAATTCTCCCACTTGACGTTATACATTACAATTACAGCTATGAGATATAATAAAAATTATACTCAAGTATAGTGATCAAGGCCCATGGCCTTCTTGCACACAGAGAACTTATATGTGGTCACTGGCTTCATGAGAGAACCTGTAACATTATCCAAAGTGTCAACCTTCTCAATCAAGACCTTACCATTCTCAACCATTTCTCACACAAAGTGATATTGAACATCAACATGCTTAGTATGAGCAAGATACATAGGATTTTTGGCCAAATAAACAACACTCTGACTTTCAAATCCAATCCTCACTATCTTGCAATCAAAAGCAATTCCTTTAACAAGTCTTTGTAACCAAATTGTCTCCTTAGAGGCATGTGTAGTAGCCATATACTCTGCTTAGGTAGTGGATAATGCAATCATAGGTTGTCTTTTACTCATCCAACTCACTACACCTCCAAATAAAGTAAAAACATAGCCACTAGTGGACCTTCGACTATCCAAGTCACTTGCCCAATCTGCATCAACAAAACCCTATATGTCTAATGAATTAACCACATCATCAGTACCATACAAATAATTCTACATCTGAAGGAGCAGTTCAGGCTATCTATTATCAAACTAAAAAGGAAAATAAATGAGTTGAGGCAATGCATAAATACAACAAATAACATCTAAAACTATTATCTTTGTTGGCCTCATGCAGTTGGGAGATACAAAGATAAGCTGGAGTAGATTGAAATTGAGCTGAATAAGATTGGTTAGGATTATATCATGCTTCAGGATCAGGATGGTGTAGTCAAGAAAAGGATTCACGAGTTGCAGCCTGAGAATAGAAAAGTTCAATTCACCAGAAACAACCTTGTGGACACCTTTTGGAAAGTGAAGGATTTAACCAAATGCAGACTTGAGCAATTAATTGAGGTTCTGAGGAAAGGAGAGAAATTAGAAGAGGCAATCACAATTCTAGAATCTCTCATCCAGATTATTAGCTAGACATCTAAGAACAACAACTTGATCTTAATCATTGGGATTTCAATAGAAGCTTGGAGGAAATTTCTTCTGAAAATCAAAGATAAGTACAAGATAATTTTCTGACTCGAGTAGCAGTTGTATTTATTCAAATTTTGATCTAATTTTTGAATTAGCAAGGGGGGAGATCCAAAATATTTTTTTCATTGATGTCAAAGAGGGAGAGAGAGAGCAGTGAAAAATTCCTTATCATTCTAAGGGGGAGTTGTGTTTTGAAATTTTGAACTCTAGCAGTGTAATCATATTGGATCTGACACTTAGTCATTTTTCACTGTGTTGCCATCAATGCCAAAGGGGGAGATTGTTCGCATATGGATTCTAGTGTTGTCATTGATGGCAACCTAAGTCATTATTCTGATCCACAGATCAATATTTTTTCATACTAGTAGGCAGAGTAAAGAACAAAGTATTACCGGAAGAGAGAATGAAGAATAGGGTATATGGTTAATATGTCAATTTGTATGCTTCACCGGATTATCATTTTGAGTTGTGGATATTGGGAAAGGTTGTTAAGTATCTATATTATCTTATTGTTAAGTTTGGTGATGTTTCATTAATCAGTGTATAAGTTAGGAGATCTAGCAGGATGATTTTCTATTTATTAGCTCACGGTGGCCAACTTAGTGAATATGACATGTCACGGATATTTGAGGTATAATTAATTAAGGTATCCTATGCTTGAAGATTTTTTTTTAAGTCCTAGCTATGCTGTGGATGAATTTGATGGGTATGCATCGTCTATTAAATGTGGATTGAGCCAACTATTGGAAAATATTTGTATTTTGCTGAAGCCTACATGAAGTGACTAAATCTTTGATAGCGGATATATATAAGAGATCAGTTAATTCATTTTGGAAGTAGATATTTATGTTTGATATTTATTGATGTGTGTGTGAATATCAGAAGATCAATTGAGTGAATTTTACTTGTGCATAAGAGGATTTTTGTGAAGCAAATTAAGGTAGAGTACAGTGAAGTACATAATCAGACAAAAGGTCCAAAATATGATCTATGAGCCTCACTAGAACTAAAACCAGGCATTTGTAGATGCTAATTTCTCAGTTCAACTCTTTGTTGTAATCCAAATATGTTGTAAGATAGTGAACCTTCCTAATTATGTGCAATGAGCTCTATGCAGTGTGCCTAAATGCATGTGCATTCCCCTTTTTCTTCATACTTTTAACAGAGTATAAATTGTGGACTAACCTCCATCATGGTGCTCTTTTCCCTCTCCTCTCAATGAAAAATCTTGGTGTTATGGTGTTTTGATTTTTTCCCTTAATGTTCTCCTTCTTCTATCTTTTCTTTGTTTAAATGTTGTAAATGGGCTTTAAGATCCTGGATTGTAATTTAAATATTGTTGAACACTTCGTCTACCCTCCTGCTGGTTCCTTGAGTCCAACAATTGGTATGGAGAGCAAGGTTCCTCGTGCGAAATTTAACTTGGAGGTAGATCTTGGAATGCAATGACTCGGGCCACCTCTGAACAAACAACTCTTTGGCAGGCACTTGATGATCTTGATCAGTCTAAAGTAGAAGTCCTAGAATTAAAAGGAAATCTTGAGGATACTAAAAAAATCATTCAATCATTGAAGGATAAAATCAATGAGTCAAGAGAAAAGAGGAAGGAACTTTGTGATCAGTTGAAGCAGAAAGAAAATAAAAACTTAGAAGATGTTCACCTGAATAAGACCCTAAAATAAATAACTAAAGAATGTGCGTTTGTCAAAGACAATGCTTCTAAAGCTTGAGGATGGAATCTATGAGGATGAAGCTAACTAAGGAGATTGAAGAAAGGAAGAAGAATGAATAATTTGGCCTAGTAATTAAAAGAAAGATCCGTAAAGAATGCAACAGCATAGTTAATAGTACTGATTCAAATTTCAGAGATTGAATCAAGAAATAACCAGAAATAATGAACAAGAGCTTGAAAGCGATGTGAAGCTATTCTCGTGAGATGAACTCACTACTACAAAAGAATACAAGGAAAAGTTTAGGATCAATTTTACTAAGCTTGATGAGCTGACTAAAGGACAAAAGGATGAAATTGACAAGTGGGGTCTTGGATATGAGAAGGGAGAAAGCTCCAAATCTGAACATAAGGATTCCAAACAAAGAAATTAGATGAACAAAGGCAGAACGTATCTAGTAAGACAACCCAATGCTCAAAATTTTAATGGTCACTACTTTGCTTGTAATAAATTTGGTCCTATGGCTTCTTAGTGTAGAAGTAAAATAAATTCAAGTATTCCATCATTCTCTGGTCAATGTTTCAGTTGCAATAAGTTTGTTCATAAGTCAATTGAATGCAGAAGTATGTCTGTCAGTGTAAGGAATGTTAAATTCTACACGTATGGAAGATTTGGGAATATTGCTAATCAATGCAGATCAACAGGAAATCAATGGAATGAATGGTCTAGAAAAATAAATCCTATGTGTTAAGATTACAACAAATTTGGTCACATTGCAAGATTCTATAAGAACATAAACATGGATAGAAGAGGTCTCGTATACAAAGGTAGAATTTCACAGAAGGATGATACAAGAAAAGGGAAAGTGATTGTGGAAGAAATAAGAGATCGAATGAAGAAAACTTGGGTAAGGAAGAGTGAGTCTGATGAAGGAAATAATCTTGCACCAGAATCTGCTTCTGGTAATCCCTCTGAAAATTGATCTTAGGCCATTGGCTTAGGGGGAGTTTTTCAAGAAAATCCTTTGTCCCCCTGTTGGTACCAGAATGCAGGAAATTATCTATAGTTGTGCTAGCAGTTTACAAATGTATTGGTGATCACTTGTGCAAAAAAATCAGAAATAGAAGGTCCGCAGATGAATTCTTCTTTTGTTGTCTGAGAAAAATATAGTATTTGGAACACCTAGGGAAAAAAATTTAATGTGGTAAAAAGGTTAGGTGTGCGAGTTATATAAGGGTATTTGGAACCCTCATTTGTTACCTTGCATTGAAGAAGAATAGCAGGAGAGCCTCTGCAGTAGAATTTCAAAGGAGTAAAGTCAATTTGGCAGAAAATTCATCAGGTATTTCAATTTCTTATAGAATTTTCGCTTAATTTGGTGCTCGGTAGAAACATGTTCGGTACAAAAAGGAAAATGAAGAAAATCAAAGGAATGGTAAATTTAGATGAGTATAGCAATCAAAAGATTAGGATTGTGAGAAATATGTTGTCGAATGATGAATTGAGATGAATTGAAGGTGTGAAACATAAAAGTTTGGACATTTGGAGTGAATTTCCCTATTTTGATAACACGGAAGTCAAGTTTATCCTGAATAGATTGAATGATGAGATTCTAACTCTGGATAAACCCTATTACATTTCAAAAGAGGTGATTAGGAATCTAACTAGATTATGCAATGTTGGGGATATACCAAAAAAGAAGTCGAAACCCTAACCGGAGTAACTGCAGATCAAAGGGCTTTAATAATCTCGACGATCAAAGATCTGATAACAAGGTACATTGCACATGGAATCTCATACAAAATATTTTTTAGAAACAAGGAAGGACAACTTTAGCAGGTGCAATTTACATCTCTCATAAAATGGTAATGGAGGATCATGATTTTGACCTGTGTAGATTGCTAAAAGATCAATTGAAGAAAAATGTGCAACTAACAAAGGAGGCATATTACCCCTTTAGGTTTGGTAGTTTGGTCATATGTCTTGTGGTGTATTTTTTGAATTGCTTTCCATAGATCAATAATGTTGTATGGAAAGAGAATGAACTGGTTTGTAAACAGATTTCTAAACACTCTAATACTTTGGAAAATTGTAAGCAAAAGTATGCAAATTTATTTAAAGAATTTCTAGGGAAGTTTGGACCAATTAGCATTTCCATTCCGGTAAGAGCACTTGAAGTTGGATCCTCTTCTGGTGAGATGGAGAGGAAAAAGTAAAGAGCACACGAGATTGATGATTACACTCCTCCAACACACAAGGCTCCAAAAATTGAAGGAAAAGGTAAAGAACAAGTGATTGTGGACATACCAGATGAGGAATCTGATGAGCACACTACAAGGGAAGAATCAAAATCAGTTTAACCGAATGTAGTAATGGAAGAAGGAAGCAAAGAAGTGTTAGTGTAATTAATTAATTAATTATTACACTAGCATAAGTTAACTTAGGTCATATATCATTTAGTCCTAGGTTGCATTTTAATAAATCATTTAATAATGGGGTAATGTCCCCTTCCTTGTTTGTAGGGATTCCTTCTAGAAGATAAGTTGTCCTTCTAGAACTTATCTCAACATTTAATAATTTCCTAGATAGGGTTCACATGTTGTCACATGTTGTTAGATCATGACACATGACAACATCTCATGCATTTTAGGTTTTCTCTCATGCCTATATATTCAAGGCATCTTGTACATTTGTAATCAATCCAATTAATCATATCATCAATATAGAATCTCTATTATGCATGGCTAGTTGCAACACTTTCTTTGTGGTTGATTATCTTTCCTACAAAAGGTCCTTCATTGAAGACTGCAGCTTCAGGGAACCTGTGCATCCATAATCTCAACATGGTATCGTGAGTTTGTCCAATACCGAAACGCCGTTCCCGACCAAGAAAGTTGGTGTAGCGAGATTCTTGCGTGCATGAAGGTTTCTTAATAGGCTACTGAATCCACCCGGACCAAGCTGATTTCTCAAGCAACAGAGTCGATCTAAGTCGCATTGTCTTCATAAGGCCTTGAAAACCTTAGGATCACCTTTCCCAATCATCAAAATCGATACATCAACCCTCAGAGCCATCGAGGTATTTGGTTTGCAAAATCAGCTAGTACGATCCGTACAAATTTTCCATAAAAAAAATCCACCCCGGTCAGTTGTCCTCTGAGGCAAAATTTGTTTAGTCATAGGCACTTTTTTTTCAAAAAAAAATTAGGGCATTTTATCTATATATATCTTGGCAAAAAAAAAATCATTATATTTTTGGGCTTTTGTATAGTTTACAAAAAAGATTTTGAGCAATTGCAATTAAATTTGCTAATCGACATCATCTCTTTTAATCTACAGACTATATTCCATTGGCATTATATATTGGGGGTTTGATTTATTATATCATTGACATATGCTTTTTCTGCAGAACATAATCAATGGTCGGCATTTGGATTTATTCTGCAAATTATTAATCCATCGACATTTTATTAAATATTTTGGGTTTTGATTGGCATTCATTTTTTGATTTTTTAATTGCAAATCATGCAATATTAGAAAATCTTAAATATTGATCAAAGTCATCCCAAGGTTTTTTGTCGGCATTATAGTCTGCAGACATAAATAAATTCCAACAGTGAAGTACGTCAGTTGTTTGTCACTGACCCCATCTCAAATCTTTTGTCGTCGCATTCAATGGACCATACCCTGATCATCGACATCCTTACCATTGGTATCCATGTTGTTGT
This sequence comes from Sequoia sempervirens, assembly GCA_007258455.2. NCBI lineage: Eukaryota > Viridiplantae > Streptophyta > Pinopsida > Cupressales > Cupressaceae > Sequoia > Sequoia sempervirens. The sequence continues at coordinate 881 of VDFB02133103.1, read as the reverse complement.
TGATGCGCTGACTAGAGTCCTCCATCAGCCCATGCTCATCCTACCACCAGTCGTTGGATCCTCTCTCGTTCGTCTGTGTGTCGTCCTACTACCGGAAAAGTCTTGTCGTCGGCATAGTCCACCAGCCGGCCCATCAACTACACCGCCGACTTCTTTAGTGTGTCGAGGTTCTTGTACCAGCCGTTCTTTTTCACCACTGGTAGTTTGTCACCGATATCCATAGACACACATTATTTATCCTCCACCGCCAAAGACCTTGGTCCCATCAATGACCGAGGGGCCTACCAAATCAAGTGACTATTTTTTTTTCCTATGCATGCATCACGGTCACATCAACGACCAAGTGTCAGCCCAGAGGGGCTTATTTTTTTACCCTCATTAGCCTGCAGAGTGCCTCCTATAGGTCTTTTTTTTGTTTTATCACAACTTTCACCCACAGTGTCAAAAATCAACAAACAAGATACCGTCAGAAAGAGAATTTCCTCTACTTTCTAGTGGTGCAATCTATTCTATGAAATTTTTCTTTCAAAAAATTCTATAGTTAACTAAAGTCAAACCCTAATTTGGACTCAAAGGCTCATAACTTCGCAACTGTTCATCAGATTTTGGTGATTCCAGCAGCATCAAGAAGTATTTTCAGAGCTTTTTTCATCAGTCTAGACTCCCTAATCATTTTTAGCTCCAGGTACTCTTACATTGATTTTTTCAATTTTCTGCAAGTTGATTGTGATGTTTTGAGATCTATTGATTAGGGAAAATATTTTTTGATCCGGGTAGCATCACTTCAATTGCACATCATCCTTGGAAGTCTTTATTTGCTGTTGAAGATCATTTGTCTTTATTTTTTTGGAGAAATTTCATTATGGGGCTTGCATATACTT